>APFE030092303.1:242320-286494 GCA_000404065.3 Pinus taeda
CTGGGGTATACATCTAGCTGAAACAAAGACCTCTAAAAAATCATGCTCCATACTCAACATATTGAAATCTTGCATCACATATGTTGGAAATGGATATACAAGGTCGATGAATTCCTTGATACTTCAAGTCAAGGGTTGTAGAGAATAGGCTTAAATTCAAGTCGAATGAGCCTTGATATTTTATAAAGGAAGGGACACAAAGCTATGAAGCTGCAAAGATGACAGGAAAGTTCTCGTTACTTAACAATGAATTTCATGTCACACCATGTTGAGATTGTCCTAAGGTCTCAATATAATTTTGTGTGGTTGAAAGAGGGTGCATGATGGGAATATGTCGTCACTTGGTATCGAAATTTTCATTACACCACAAAGGTGTGATAATGTGTTCTTCCAAGTTGCTACATTGGTGTTGTTGATGAAGGGTGTGATATAAGATTATATCTATCCATCCTTAAATGGGAAAAACATTATTGTATAGAGGTTTGGGACCTTGCAGGACCCTTTACTTAAGCTGAGGTGACATATACCAAATGGACACATATAATGTGTACTCGTGAAGTGGAAAAGTTGCTAATGTGGCACGTTGATTGCATGACATGTGGCATGCATATATTTCCTTTTGATGGGCTAAGTTGCTAAATTTTGGGTGACACATGACACCTTCGAGGAATGCCATTTGGCAGAATGATGTCACCCTGAGGTTGACAAGGCATCTAAGAAATAGCTAACATGGCACCAAGGGATGCATGATAGTGGTCTACAATTCCACCTATTTTGGGGACTCCATAAAATAATGATGTGATGATACACGTGGTTAGGGATCACATTAATGTGGAGCTCAAGACTATAGAGGAAATTTGTGGTGCCATTTTATGGCAAAATGCGGAGTTAACAAAACTTGCTAGTGGATGGAAGCCTTAGGATGGAGATTAATTTGTGTTACCGTGTGGAAATATTTGTGACACTCCATGGAGGTCAGGATTGAGTACGCCAAGAGGTAAGGACGTGGTTCGATGAGAGCACTAGATAGGGATTCTCATTGTTAACTGACAGGAATAGGTCTATCGTGATGCATTGTTTTGGAATAGAGCATTATTAAAAGGTTGGTGAAGTGGCGTTGTGGAATTATGATGTGGTAGGCACCATGCTGGACCCATTTTGAGTTGTTCATGCCACATGGGCACCTTATGGTTGATCATTTTTGATGTGGCAAGGTTAAGGGGCCCAATCTTTAAATGGGCATAACATTTTATCTAGGCATCAAATCGAGGAAAAAATTATATTTCTAGAAATTTCCCATGTCAGACGAGATGGTATTTTCCAAAGTTAATTCCTCTAACTTTGGGTAAAGGAGAAATTTTGTAACCCCATCTCCATGATGAGACAATGAATATTGGGTTAATTAAAAGTAACACCTCCCATTCAACTGAGATTAGTCCAAGGGGGTGGGAGGGAGTGTTACACTAACATAATTTACAAGGTTTTTGGTCTCTTGTAAAATGCATTTTTTTCATTATTAGTGGGTAAAAATTATGTCACAGTGTTGAGAAATCTAGGGTCAACAAGTATAAGTGACTTCTCTTATAACGATAACTGCTTGTGAAGAATTTTCACTTTTCTTAATTAGGTTCTTCTTTAGCTTGATTAATATTGTGTTCACTTCATCAAACAACTACCAAAACATAAATAACAATGAGACAAAGGACACAAGATATAGGTGATCATCCCGGGCCAAAACCTCTCCAATATTGAAACGAAAACCCACATAATTCTTCTTCTTATATAATCTTCAATTGACTATTCTAAGACCTAGACCCTTGACAATGAACATCCTCAAGACCAAGCCAACCTTTCCTCAAGTTAAATTTAACTTCTTCTTGATGTAATTGCAATCTCTTCTTCAACTTCAACCTTCAGCCCCTGCAATACTTGTCTATAATTTTCATCCTCCTTGACTGCAATTCTCGGTCTCCTGTAATGATTGTAATTTTCACACATGTGGCAGTTTTGAGGATGTTAGATACTTCTTATTTCCTTCGCTTGGGAAGGCTTCCTTTCTTTTACTATTCAACTTGTTATTTCAGACTTATTTCACTCTTGATTCACCTTCTTAGACTACCTATAATTTTGTTCTTTTGTAGCTAATATTGTGCCCTAGTTACAGTCCACACGTGGGAGGAAATGAGCCGAAAATAAATTTGAAAGACAACGATTTTATCCTTAATTTTATTATTCGCTTGATGAGAGACCCTTCCTTTCCTTTATGATCGAACTTTTGTAGTTAATTGATGATCCTAGAATGATACCAAGTCCTCCTATATATAGACTTCATCATCCATGATTTTAGGCCAACTTGTCATCATCCTAGGCTGACATGTCATCTTCATAGGCCGAATGCATATTTGTGAAGGATGATTGTTTGTAACACTTGTGACAAGGTCTTGGAGGATATTTTGACTCTAAAATTGACTCAAATATTTTTCTTTACAATATGTAACATGCCCTAGATAGGTCTTTCATACATGACAATGACCTAGAAGCTCTCAATGGGAGCTTGACCTATAAAAATAAATTTCCTTTAACATGAAACCCATGCCTCATGATCAACAATAATAAATTCATTTTTCTCATTACATCGACTACAAAAAATCATGATTACATGACATTATGAAGACCAAACTGAGTTACATATTTCAACACTCCCTCTTAACTAGGGAGGTATTCATAATCCATAAAAGGTACTTGGACATTCTCAATCTAAAGAATTATTACATAGCATCATTTCATCCAACATTGTTACATAGCAAGGCCTTGACTAACAATTCTATCTATCCACAAGATCATAGCACAATGTTGGTGAGACCAATGACTTATAGACACCTTCATCATTGTCTCTCAAGGAAAATACCCCACTCGGGTGTTCAGAGGGTATGTCCATCTAGGATTCCCTATCCTCAAATAATATCGGTCCTCTACGACTACTCTTATCTTGGATGCCCTACCACATCCTCAAAGAGTATCAGATGTCAGATGCTTACCCAATCCTCCATTATTTCATTCCAAGTGAAGACAAGAATGATGTTTCTATCTCTTCCTCTCAAATAGGGAGGATATACCCAATTCTATGAAGGAATGTACCCATTCCTATAAAAGGAATGTACCAATGCCCCCTCATAACTAGGGACTTGTCCAAGCTCCCTCTTAGCTTAGGGACTTACTTCCAAGTTTCTTCTTAACCAGAAACTTACTTCCAGTCTCCCTCTTAACTAGGGACCCATTTCCAGCAATATCTGTTTCTTCATTGGTGGAGATCATGGGACCTTCATCTACTTGTAGCGCTCTTCCATTTGATGTCATGAATTTCATCTTTAACATTATGGACCTTTCATCTTTGGTATTTCTTTGTAGGGCATCGGCCATCCATCACTTTCCTTCTCGAATTAGGGAAGTCATGTCATCCTTCCTTTCATCGGAGAGTGATCCATTAAACCATATCTGGATTTTCCTCATACAACTACCTTTTCCATATCATGTCTCCTTCATGATATTCCATCCCACCACATGATTACTAGTTGCAAGTGACTTTCACAACTCTATTTTGGTAGTATATTATCAACCCATCCAAATATTGTTCAAATTTAAAAATGAACATCATATAAAAAATTACCATTTGTGATTGCCCTTCATCATGAAATCTTCTTGTTGCACTATCAACATTATGCATACATATTGACACATCTCTAAGATATTCAATTGTCTTCTTTCTTTCCAAACTTTCCCCATGTCTTCATATCATTTCCATGGAGATATCATAATCAAATATTCTAGTCATTGGATGTTGATTGCCTTCTCCATAGTTACATTTTTCACAATATCTTATTTTCTTTATTCACATATTGCTTCCCAGGAACTTCCAATAATAGTTCCTTTATCTTTTTCAGCCACCTCATATTCCATATGAGGACATATTATGTTGATTTCATCTAGTCAATATGTGAACCATGCCTTCAATGCATTTTTCCAACATAAGAGAACCCTTTATTTTGATCATACCCATGAGGTGGAGTATTTATCCTAGTTTACTACAACTATACGATGACATGACCTAACTTATCAAACATATGCATACATAACTATTTCCTTTTTTTGATCATCTAGAATTCCATCAACAACTTCCTTTCCTTGATTGAAAGTATTTCAACCATGTCAACATGTTGCATTCCTTTGTCATCATACCATCTTTCTTTCAAACAATGAATACCATCCAATGTTGAATTTTTCAACAAGACATTTGCTTCTTCCAAGAGATGAATATTCTAAATGAAGATTCCAATAGAGGATCCTGGTTGTCCTCATCTTGCAAATTATCCTTCCCAATGATGTATGATGAGCTCCATACTAGATGACTCTCTTCCACCCATGAGTACTACTTATGATTCTAATGAGGTTACAAAGAGTTGCTTCCTTATAATTTTAGCCCCAGCTATCTTTCAAGCTTTGCATGATGATGTCACGAGATCTTGCTTCAATTAAATTCTTTTATGATGCCATCTCCAAAAATGATGCATCCTATCATGGTTCTAATGTTTCCTACCATTATAGTTATACTTAAAAAATTGAAAAGAACTAGGTGGAGAAGGATTATCTCAATCATAGTAGAGATATTTTAATTCCTCCTTGGATTTCTTCTTTTCATTTTCTTCTACTTCTTCGATGACATGGGCTTCTTCTCTTCCTCTTTTGTTATTGTCCTTCTTGTGTTTGGGACAATATCTCTTGTAGTGTCCATATTCTTGACATCCATAGCATTGAACCTTTGTCATATTCTTCTTCCTTTTCTGAGAAAAAAACTTTCCAAACTTACCTTTTCTCTTGGCCATGACAACAAATGCTCGTGTTTGTTTGTTTGATCCTACATCACTTTTTTCCTTCAACCTGGTTTCTTTAATTTTTCATAGTGACCACATTTCATGGAATTGATTAGCTTCCTTCTTCCCATAGATGCTTGATGTAAAGTTACCCCATTCCTCTAGTAGTGCATTGAGCTCTATAATAGTCATTTCCTTATCAGAGATTATTTCTCCCAACTGTTGTAGTTGGTCCCTTATTTCAGACACCCTCATAAAGTATGATGTTATTCCTTTTTATTTTGATATATTCATCTTTTAAAGTTCTTTTCTTAATGAGATCACTTCTCCTACAGTTCTTACAGAGAACAATTCTACAAGTGTGTCATATATTTACTTTTTATGTTTCTAATTTTGATGCATAGGGAATGAGGGGATCCTTAATGGATTCTATGAGAATCCTTTGAGCCCTTATTTTCCCTTTCATGAATTTTGCAAAATATCTAGCTTTTTCCTTTGGAGGTTTAGTGATTGAGCCCTTAACATGTTCCATGACTTCATTTTCTATAAGGTTAAAATATGTCCTTTTCTTCCATGCAAGAATGTTTGAAGCCCCAACCAATTTGTTGCTTTCCTTGCAAAAATACATTTTGATATATTATAATGTGGACATTAAAGATACTTACTTGAGAAGATACTTCCTTGATGATGATATATTCAATTTGTTGCCTTCTTAATTTTGATGATGAAGATGACTTCTTGATGGAGATGTCTTCTTTCAAAAGATGATCCTTCAAATAGGGGGAGATTACCTTTATTTCTTGATGATGATGCCAACACCTTCCTTTGCTTCCCTTGGATGTGTAAACTTAAAGATGCTTCAAAGTCCTTCCTTTCATGGAGGTAAGGTTTTAAATTTTTCCCTTTCTTGAGGTGATGGTTGAGTGAGGTTCCCAAGAATGATTTTAAGTGTACAATTCTTCTTTGAGTGAACTAGGGTTTGTAGGTCTTCTTCTACTTTCTTCAAGATGATGATGCAATCCTTGTCCTTGTAATGTCTTGGAGATGAGAGGATCTTCTTGTTCCTTGATAATATTTTAAAACTTTAGTACTTGAGTAACCTTTATTAAGATGTGTTTCCTTAACTTGTCACCTCTGATACCATGTTGAGAAATCTATGGGAAACAAGTGTATGTGATTTCTCTTATAATGATAACTACTTGTGAAGACTTTTTACTTTTCTTAATTAGCTTCTTCTTTAGCTTGATTAATTTTATGTTCAATTCATCAAACAACTACTAAAACATAAAAAAAACAATGATACAAAGGACACAATATATACGCGATCAGCTAGGGCCAAAACCTCTCCAACCTTGAGAGGAAAACCCATAGAATTCTCCTTCTTATAGAATCTTCAATTGATGAATTCCAAGACATTGACCCTTGAAAATGAACCTCTCGAAGACCAAGTCGAACATTCCTCAAGTCAAAGTTAAATTTTTCTTGATGTAACTACAATCTCTTCTTCAACTTCAACCTTCGACCCCTGTAATACTTGTCTGAAATTTTCAGCCTCCTGTAATGACTGTACTTTTCACATGTGTGACAGTTTTGAGGATGTTAGATACTTCTTCTTTCCTTTTCTTGGAAAGGCTTCCTTTATTTTAATATTTTCCTTGTTATTTCAGACTTATTTCACCCTTGATTCACCTTTTTAGACTAACTATAATTTCATTCTTTTGTAGCTGATATTGTGCCCTAGTTGCAGTCCACACGTGGGAGGAAATGAGCCCAAAACAGATTTGAAAGAAAACGATCTTATCCTTATTTTTCTTCTTCGCTTGATTAGGGACCCTTCCTTTCCTTGACGATTGAAATTGTGTAGTTGATTGATGATCTTAGAATGAGTCCAAGTCCCCCTATATATATACTTCTTCATCCATGATTTTAGGTCGACTTATCATCATCCTAGGCTAACATGTCATCTTAGTAGGCCAACTACTCATTTGTGAAGGTTGACTGGTTGTAGCACTCATGAAGAGGTATTGGAGGGTATTTTGACTCTAACATTGACTCAAATATTTTTCTTTACAATATGTAACATGCGCCAAATGGGTCTTTCATACATGACAATGACCTAGAAGCTCTCAATGGGAGCTTGACCTATAAAAATAAATTTCCTTGAGCATGAAACCCATGCCTCAAGATCAACAATAATAAATTTATTTTTCTCATTACATCAAATACATAAAATCATGAATACATATGTCATTATGAATACCAAACCTAGTTACATATTTCAACACACAGAAGATATTGTAAATGTCTAGGGATGGTTGTTACATATAAGGAATTTTCTAATCATTGCAGCCTTGAATCTTTGAGATCTAATTATTCCTCCCAAGGCCTTTGGATTATTTTTTCAATTCATGTGCTCATGAGGCCAAACACAAACACATACATGCACTAAACAATTACTCTACTTGCATGGTAGACACTAGATGAACATGATTCAGATCTTTGATCACATGCAATAAATTTAATGATCCATTGTTCTATATGGTGCCTTGGTTATATCTTAGGAGCCTAACCGATAGATTACTACTTTGATGAAGAGAAACTCACAATGGAAATATGGAGGTTTGAACAACACTAAAATGAAGTAAACAAGCACGACTAATAGTAAATTAACAATAACATCAAATTTTCCACAATCGTTAGAATATTCAACACTAGTCATTTGTACTTGCAACAAATTTATTAGAGAACGATAACAATAGATTTTTATAATACAAAAATCATAATTAAATACAAAGATGCAACACAAGAAATAACAAATCATCTAACCCAGTTAATTAATATATACAATACAAATTTTCTTGAGAAGGTATAGTCTTTTAATAACCCATCCCAAGTGTGATGAATGTCAATGGGTTCAACTCATATATCTTTTCAAAATTCCTTAATCTATTGTCCTATTCAACATGTAATAAAGGGGTTATTTGTGCACTCAATATAGAGACTCAACAAAAATAAATAAAGCAATAAAAGTACATAGAGTATTGAAGTGGGAGAAGTTGCATTGTGCCAATCTTTATCTACTCTATTCATTCATAGTAGTTGGAAGACCAATTACAACCATGCTTCTTAGTGTCATAACAACTTCTACATGCTATATCTCTCTAAGATAAGTCAACATCAAACCTGATAAATCTAGGTTAAATGGTAAAATTTCAAGCATGGGTGATAAGAAAATGTTAATATATTAGAGCTTAATAACTCCATTTGTAATGCCAAAAAATATCATCACTAGAGAATCCCTAGAAATTTTCATTTCTTTTCTTATCACAGTGAAAATTTATTGCCATATTACTATCATATTGACCCAACATCCATGGTAAGAAAATTAATCATACAAAAATCTAATTATTGATCTTTCCATTGAAAAAAAAGTAAACAATAGAGAACACAACATGGAATTTTGTACTTAATTTCTATACTCTAATGAAGCGGAGATAGATATTGTGCTCTCTCAAGCCAACTTTTCTCAAGGGAAAATGCATGTTTCACTATCAATTTCCTCCAAATGAAACATGGTTCAAGATTCAAGACAACTCACATGTAGGCTCTAAGATTAACTCACACCTCATAGGGTCTAATACTCACCTAATTAGAACCCACATTTTAATTTGACAACTTGATTTCTCTATAAATA
Source organism: Pinus taeda (assembly GCA_000404065.3). NCBI lineage: Eukaryota > Viridiplantae > Streptophyta > Pinopsida > Pinales > Pinaceae > Pinus > Pinus taeda. Next base: position 250,883 of record APFE030092303.1, read on the forward strand.
TGTTTGCAACTTGACTACAACCTTGTTTTTATTCCCTAGGAAGTTTTGTTTGCATTTCCCTTGTTATGCTCTGAGTTGTAAATGGGTGGAGAATCTTTTGTCCTAATTTTATTTAATATCCCAATTTTTCTCCAAGAGGGACATATCTCCCATGTGCCTCTTTTGAATTCACATTTGTACATGGATTCCAAGTGTCATCTGAAAACAATGATTGTTTTAACAAATACCCATTTTCATATTACAAGTTTCATCGCAAGTTCAAGTTTCCATGTGGGCATTTATTATTTTCGCAAAGTATTTCTTTCATTTTCAATATTTTTCATGACTTAGAAGTGTCCTTTTCTTTGGAAAGTATCACTTTCCAATGTTGTATTTTGATATGTGTGCTTTTCTATTAAAATATTGTTTTCCTTAATAATGTGTTTTAATCATCCATTTTTATCACCAATATTAGACAATATTTTCCCTTTAAGGTCCTATTATTAGTGAAACCCTAATGTATTATGATAAAGACCTAAATCACAAGTAATATCTTGGATGAACGAATATGGGATACCCAATGTTGTCACAATAACTCCCTCTCTTTCTTTAAGCACAGGGAATATCCCTAAAGTAGGATTGCTAAAGCTATACAATGGAGGTTCAATGTGAAATGAAGAGTTTTCCTTAGAAAAACAAAAATTGTAATATATATTGTATGAACAGGATGATGGTTGGACCAAAAAAAGAGCCAATCCATTGGGTAAGAACATTGTACATTGTATGTGGGGTTTTGGGGTGAGAGTCTTGACCTATCATGCCACGTGTTTTATCTCATTGTTGTAACATGATATAGCAGGTATGCTACATATCTAAGGTTCTCCTACACTCTCATATAGAGTGTATGTCCTTATATGGATTTAGGATTTACTCCTCATGTTGAATGGAGACTGTATCATATTCAGGACCCTACCCAAGGAAGTTGAGAGTTTGGAGGATGGTGAATTAGGAGCCATATTTTACAATTTTGAATTTATATTGTTCATGAATTATCATCTTTGTTGTTTATCATCATATCACATTTTAGAGGCTTGCATCTTGCACATGTGGAGTTTGGGACAATGTTGGGTAACTTCATTTGCCTTTGGCTTAGCATAATGCACTTTTTATCGACACAAAGAACATTCATGGAAGGAATAACCATTAACTAATGTTTTTCCTAATAATTATTGGTAAATCAGTTACTCCTTAATGTTGTGCATTGATGATTTGGTGTGCTTACATGGTTTCCCTAGGTTACATGGCATATTATTGTTCATTTCTTGGCGGAATACTCCTTGAGATAGTGTGCCCCCAGTCTAGGGCATATATCCCTAGGACACATGCATTGGAGGATGATTTTTTTGCATTACATGGTTGAGAAATATTCTTAGGGAGCACTGCACTCTACAATACTTGCCTTTAGACTCTTGATGTTTGATAAAATATTATTAATTTCATTTGTTTAGGAGGCATAACCACTTTTCACACTTCCCTAGATTGCTTCATCGATTTTCCCATAGATTTGGATATAAATTGATGGTTTCACTTGATGGCACATGGTTTTGGTTATTTTATGCTTATTTTTTAAAGATGTGCTACATTGATGTACATCATTCTAGATTGTTCCACCTTTTGACACTTGGATTGGGGAGGATCAATCATTTGCAAATGAATCTATTCCTTGGCATATTATTTGACATAAACCCATCTTTGGAGTCCACAAATATGAAGGTTTTGGGTCCACCACATATCAAAATAGAAGACATAATGGGTAGATGGTTCGAACCTGTAGTTTGTTAATCCCTAGAAAAATCCCCATGTAAATCCCTAGATAGTGAGATATATTTCTATTGTTATATTGATGTTGTTGGTTGGACCCTTTACCTGAAATTGTACCCTTTATATCCTATGTATACACTAAGGAGACTTAGTTTTAGAAAAATCTCATCTCATTCTTATATATTTGTTCTATTGTAAAAAGAGATTTCCCCCTCAAAAAGGCTTATTTTTCATTTTTTTTTTATCAAGCATGGAGCTTCTTCTCTCTCTAATTTTAGGCTATTTTGGTATTTGTTGTGTAACATTTGGTATCATAAACTATGATCCTAGGGTGTTTCTCCTTTAAAAATATATCATGGCATTTTCACTCTTCTTTTTTTTTTAATTCTTTGGGAAGTTTCAATAGTGAAATTTTGAGGAGATTAAGGAAAAATATAAAGTATAGAGGGTAAATTTTTTGTGATTAGCGTCATTATACTTTTGGAGATATAACCTATGGAAGATAAGGTTTGTGACTAACCATAAAATCCATTTTAAATTATTCATCTTAGCATTTTTAATATAATTTTTTTGGAAAGTTCCATATAGTGAGATTTTCAAGAGAACTAAGAAGACATATCAAAGCACATGTGGTAAAGATTCCAAGGTCTCATTCATTATACTTTTAGATATATAATTATGGAATATAGGGGTTGTGAATAATCCTAAAATCAATTTTGAAAGAGGCATCTTGGAATCTTCGCTATAATTCCTTTTAATTAAAGTTTTAGACTTTGTACTTTTTAAAAACTTGAGGAAACATAAGGATTCATGCATGGAAAAACTTTTATAATTTGATTCATTATACTTTATAAAATATATCTTGTGGAAGTGAAGCTTTTTTATTAATCCTTAAATTAGTCTCAAATGGGTCATTTGGGAATTTTCGCTATTACTTTTTTGTGGTGAATTCTAATATTGTGAAATTTTCAGGAGTTTAATAAGCCATACCAAAGAACTACTAGCTTAAATTTCAAACTCAGAAGAGCTTATATTAAATTGGTGCAATAGAAAAAAGAATAACCATCCATATCATTTCCATATTAGGGTTTGAAATGTACGTAGCTTACAATTGGCATAACTTTTAATTAGAAGAATAATTTTTGGTGATTAAAAATTTATGATAAAAAGGAAAGAGAGGAGAACTTTTTTTTCATGTGCCTTCAAAAGGTGCTTCAAAATTTACTTCACAAACTAAACCTCTAGAGAAATCAACCATTACTAAAGAAGAAAGAGAATAATTTTTTCACTAAGTTGAAGAGGTGGAAAATAAGATGGATGAATAGTTAGAAAAGGCGATGGGTGAAAATAGGGAATATATGGAAACTAAAATGGAGGAAAATAGGGAATATATGGAAAATAATATGGAGGAAAACATGAAACAGATAAAAAAGAAGATGGATGAAAATTGGGAACATATGGAAAAGAAGATCGAAGAATTGCAAAAGTCCATGTCTACCATGTTTTTACAAAGCCCATATGAAAGACTCCATAAAGGATATATAAAGATGCAAGAAAATAATGAAAATGTAGAGGAAATAAAGATTGAGCCCCAAAATTGTGATTATTCGTCAATTCAAAATCCACATCATTGAGGCTTCAATGCAACACCGAGAAACTACTTAATTCCCAAGATTCATACGAGGAATTTTGATGGCAAAGATCATATAACATGAAAATTTTAGATGGAGCAATTCTTTGATCTACACCAAGTGCCAACCCTATAAAATTTAATTATTACATCCTTCTATTTAAATCAATTTGTATGGTATCAATGGATTTGTGAAAGGAATAAGTACTTTGTTGTATCTTGGTCCAATTTTACAAATGAGTTGATAACACATTATCAAAATATTAAAATAAATACATTCTCTAGTGAATTGATAAATATTTGGTACTTTAGAGGATAGCATCCAACATGTGTTTATCTCTTTGAACCTAATGTTGAGAAATCCAGGGCATTCAAAGTTAACAATTTCTTTGCCTGATAATTGCTTGTGATGCACTTTTACTTCGTTCACTTATAATATTTTATTCATTATCTTATTGATGTGTTATTTCATCAAGAGAATTACCACAATTCATAAAAAGACAAGTGGCATTGTATATAGGCTTCTTCAGCTGGAGCCAAAACCTCTCATCTTTTGAGAGGAAAACCCAACCAAAATTCTTCTTCTAGATCTTCAATTGATAAGTACCAATACCATGACATAGACACTTGACTCTAGTATCCTCTCAAGAATCTTTTCATTAATCTTGATGCCCTCCCTCTTCCTTCCTTTGCCTTTCTTCTTGATCTAGAATTGCTCTCTTCGGCTTTCCCTAGATAATCTTAGTCTCTAGTTCTTTACTTCAATTTCTCATAAGAATCCTTCTCTTGCTTCCTAGAATAAACTTTGCTACCCTAACTTCGCACTGCCTAGAAGAAACTTTATTGCACTAACTTCACACTACCTAGAAGAAACTTCACTATACCCAGAAGATAGTCTCCCAGAAGAAACTTTGCACTCCCTTTTGTTGCTCCTTCTTCGCACTCCTTTTCACCCTTTCTTCATACTTCTTTCTAGACTAAATTCAGATTGAACTTCTTGCTTCAAATGGAGGCCGAGTTAGGCTATTTATACACTGTTGGCCCTCAATTTTGGTCATTTTTGCCTATCCTAAACCCATTAATTTACCACCATATTCCATCCTATTTCACTTACATATGCTTCATTTTACGCTTATTTTGCATATTTAGGTAACTAAAATAAGTTTTTCAATTTTTAGAAATTTATGTAAAAATTGGGTTTTAAGAGTAAATTTAGACTGCATTAAAATTCCCGTAATAGCTCTATTAAATTCATATGTGCGGGACACCTGGGAGAGATCTAAGCACATATTTGGAAATCTTGGGAACCACGGATGGAGGAACACATGTTGGTTCGGTCAAACTGAGCAAATACAGTCCCGGTCAACGCTGGTCAAACTTGACTTGTCATGCAGAAATCTGTATTAAAAAGAGGTAGAATATTTTTTTGGGGATTTTTCCTAATTTTGTGAACCAAACTTGATGATTTCAACCTGGATGGATGGATTAGGATGGAAAATACTGTTAGAGCCATTGTAGCAAAGTTTGTTGATGATTTGCTTATTTAAATTGAGTTTATGAACCATTCACATATGTAATTGTGTATTCAACCTATTGGAGACTTTTTGATAATTTGAAGAATATTTTATATTGTTCTAGTTGTTGTTCATGTTGTGGATATTTTCAAAAGTTAGTTGTAGCTGAGAGCTCCTTAGGTGTACATGGCAAGGTTGGAGGGCCCCCATACCAAGCTAAGTACACTTTGATTAAATTAGCATAATTTCAATTTCAATATTTCTTGTTTTAGAATTATGATTCAGTTATTTAGATGTGTGATGATTTTTGTGTGATTTTTGGATGATGTTAGTTTAAAGTCAAATTTTCATATGAGAGGAAAAACAAGAATTTGAGTTAAATTCTCTTTCTATAAAGTTATGAATCATAGCCAAAATCATCCTTTTTGCATTTCCTGTATTATTTCTTGAATTCCAATTTTTTGTTTGATGCAATGGTAATGTTATTAGAGTTTAATTGTGAGGAAGGACAACCAAGACCTCTGAAATTAGGAGCCTCTTCTCTTGTTATCTTCACATTACAAACCACTGCTCTTTAGTTTCTTTTCTTTGGGACAATACTATGAAGAAGGACAACCAGGACCTCCTAAGTTAGGAGCCTCTTCTCTTGCTTGCTGCATCTTGAACTAGAAACTTTTTAGTCTTTTTAAAACTTAGAATATATTTGTAATATGCACTTCCTTTAACCTTGTAGTCTTGCCTTCCTAAATTGGCTTCACCTAAAATCCATATACTCTGGACATGCTTCCAAGTCTACAAACTCGAATTGACAAGTAAAACACATGTGTTAGTTTACTTAGTAAATTTACATTACATACACCTATTCATTGGGTCTTGAGGCTGACTTCATAGCTAGAGTTAGGTCGGCATCATCTAGAGAGTTCCTTCATCGTTTGTAGGCTGACTTCAAGGGTTAGTTGACAAGTTCTTGGAGGATAATTTTACATAGACAATATGACATTTTACAAAGTGTAACATGACTTTATTTACATGACAATGACTCTAACATTTTATGAATAGATGACAAATAAATATTAAAGGCTCTCAACGGGAGTCTTGAATCAAAAACAAATTCCCTTGCTCATGAAACCCATGAAGCGAGTCAATATAATATTTTTTTCTTATTTAGATTTCATTACATAAAATCATAATACATGTCATTATGAAGACCGAACCTAGTTACACTTTTCAACACTCCCTCTTAACTAGGGAGGTATTCATAATGGTACTTGGACTTTCTCAATTTGAAGAATCTCTCATAAGAATAATTCAGTTAGCATCATATCAACCAACTTTATTATATAGAAAGGCCTTGACTAAAAACTCTATCTCTCCACAAGATCATAGCACAATTCTAGTGAGACCAATGATTTATAGGCATACTCATCATTGTCTCTCTAACAACATACCCGACCCAGGTTCACTCAGGATATGCTCCATAAGGACTATTATTTTCTTGTACTCCCTAGTCCCACAAAGAAAAATGGTCCTCCATGATTACGCTTACTATTGGATTCCTCGTCTCATCCTCAAATAGCATCGGATGCCAAATGATTACATAATATTTCATTTTGTCTTCCTAGGTGAAGAACATAATGACATGTCTATATCTCCTTTTCAAACCATGAGGATATATTCCATTAAAGGAATGTACTCATTCCTATCACAAAGGAATGTACCTAATCTCCCTGCTTAGGGATTTTCCAAATTTCTTCCAAGTAGGAAACTTATTTTCAAGCTCCCACTTAACCAAGGACCTATCACAACTCCTCATGTGGAGATCCTAAAACAACCAGCTACTTGAAGAGCTCATTCCTTCGATGTCATGAAATTTTTTTCATAAAGGAGTCCTCATCTTTGGGAACTTCTACATAGGGCACAGATCATCCATTACTTTTATTCATGAGTTATTCATGTTCTTAACTCATTAGAAAGTGATATATTAGATTTCACATATGGCTTTGCCTCAGGTCATTCTTCTTTCATGCCATAATTCAATCCTTCTATATGGTCTGCTTGGAAGTAATTCACAAATCTTCCCTTTGATAGTCCTACATAAGCCCAACCATATGTTAGTTCAAAAATAATCAATGAACACTTCAAATAAAAATTACCTTTGTGATGATATTTCACAATGACATCTTCTTGTAAGTATTAGCATTTTGCATGCATATTGATACATCTCCCACAGATATGTAGTGTTAAGGGTCTCTATCTTTTTCTAACTTCCATCAGAGTCTTCACCTCTTTCTGGGAGATATTCCAGTCACATATTCTTGGACTTCAGATGTTTGAATGCCTTCTACATTTGTTTCATATTATCACGATCTCTTCCTATTTTTTCTCACACACTTCATTCCCAGGAGCTTCCAATCATAGTTCCTTGATTGTAATTAGCTTCCTCATGATTCATATGATAATGTATTATGTTGATTTTATCTAGTGCGACTTATGGTTTGTCGCAATATTTCGGAGGATGAGATCTTGATCATATTTCCTAGGATGGAAATAGTGATCTATATTATTTGCAACCATATGACATGACTTCCATAAAAATATATGCAAGTATACATACCTCATCTTTCATTCAGTCATCCATACTTCTTGTAGTAGCTTCATTCAAAAGGACTTTATCCTACAGACCTTCTTTCTTGTTATGTCACCATGCCACCATCCATTGAATCCCACGAGTTGGAATTCCTGATGAAAACCTTTGCCTTATTTGGTGAATCCTTTGATGAGAATTCCATCAAAGAAACTCAAGGATGTTTCATATCATCATCCGAAATATGTTTTCTTCATGATGATCCCAGTCGATGATGACCTCTGCTTCTTTCTATAAGTATTAAATCAGTAGGATTTGTACCAAACATACTTTTTTGCTTCCCATGCCACGATCTCTTACTTCTAATACTTCTATCATGATGCTTATTTGTCATTGGTTCATTCACTTCATCAGTAGAATAATTTTCTTCCCTGTCCCTCTTACATTTAGGACAGTCTTTCCTATAGTGCCCAAGATTATGGAAACCATAACACCTTTCCTTATCCATGTTCTTCTTTTTCTTCTTTGGAGTACTAAACTTTCCAAATTTTCCCTTTTGTCTTGACATTCTTTGTTCCCTTCAATATGATATTTCGTCACTTTCATTCTTCATCATGTCTTCTTCTACCTTGCAGAGAGACCATAATCTGATGAATGGGATAGCTTCCTCTTCCCTAGTAGCAACGAGGTTACTTTGTTCATCAGTTAATGCATTCAGAATAGAGGATATTATTTTGTTATTAGATACTACTTCTCCTAGGTCCTTCAATTGACCTTTTATTTGAGATGCCTTAGAGAGACATGACGATATCCCTTCATCCTTTGACACCTTCAATTTATGAAGATTAGATCTAAGTGATAAGATATTTTCTATCGTGCTTCTAGAGAAAAGTTCTCCAAACTTATCATATATTTCTTTAGATGTCTCCATCTTGGCTACATAGGAAATGGGTGGATCTTTGATGGTATTCGTAAGAATATTTTGAGCTTTGAGATCCCTTTCCATGTATTCAGGAAATGTTTTTTCTTCGGATGGATTGGAGATATTCCCATGTACATGATCAATGACTTCATTTACTTCGAGGACAATATCTATCCTTCTTTTCCATACAAGGAAGTTTGATATCCAAACTAGCCTTTGGTCTTCCTTGAAACATGAAGTCAATTTTACTATATTGTATTATAATAAGAGATACTTACTTATGTAGATCAAATCTTCAACTTGATGATGAACTTGTTTCTTCTTACTTCAAATCTTTCGGTGAGAGAGAACTACGTTCTATGATATTTCTGCTTCAATATAGAGAGGATTGATTCAATCTTCCTTAGATTTGAATATCTTACACTTCCTTTGATGATGTGATGATATCTGAAGTGCCTATAGGGTTTCAGTGTTTCTTCCTGCTTCCTTCTTTGATCTAGGGTTTCTATGATGTAGATCTCGATTTACTTGCTTTGAAGCCTTTCTTTGAAGATTGGTTCTCTTGTGTCTACTTGCTTTGACTGCCCCTTCTTGTCTTCATCACCTAAGCTCTGATTCCATATTGAGAAATCTAAGGCATTCAAAATTAACAATTTATCTACTTGATAATTGCTTGTGGTGCACTTTTACTTATTTATATTATATTCTTTTCTTCATTAGCTTATTAATGTGTTATTTCATCAAGACAATTACCACAATGCATAAAATACAAGTGACACAATATGTAGGTTTCTTCAACCAAGGCCAAAAACTCTCACCTCTTGAGAGGAAAACCCGATCAAAATTATTCTTCTAGATCTTCAATTGATAAGTACCAAGACCATGACACAGACCCTTAACTCTAGTATCCTCTCAAGAATCTTGTCACTAACCTTGATGCTCTACCTCTTCCTTCATTTTCCTTTCTTCTTGATCTAGAACTACTCTCTTCAACTCCTTATAGAGAAACTCATTCTCTATCCTTCATACTACTCCTTCTAGGCTTTCCCTAGAGAATCTCGGTCTCTAGGTCTTTACTTTTATTTCTCGGAAGGATCCTTCTCTTGTTTCCCAAAAGAAACTTCGATGCCCTAACTTCACACTGCCCATAAGAAACTTTACTGCACTAACTTTGCACTACCCAGAAGAAACTTCGCTATACACAGAAGATAGTCTCCCAAAAGAAACTTCACTATACGTAGAAGATAGTCTCCCAAAATAAACTTTGTACTTCCCTTTGTTTCTCCTTCTTCACACTCCTTTTCACCCTTTCTTTGCACTTCTTTCTAGACTGAATTCAAATTGAACTTCTTGCTTCAAATGGAGGCCAAGTTAGGCTATTTATACACCTCTTCACTAGGTCTTGAGTCTGACTTGACAGCTAGAGTTAGGTCGACATCATCTAGAGAGTTCCTTCATCATTTGTAGTCCGAATTGAAGGGATTAGGTGATAAGCGTTTGGAGGATACTTTTACATAGACAAGACGACCTTTTACAAAGTGTAGCATGACTTAATTTACATCACAATGACTCTAACATTTTATGGCTAGATAACAAATAAATTCTAAATATTCTTAATGGGAGTCTTGACTCAAAAACAAAATCCCTTGCTTATGAATCCTATGAAGCAAGTCAATATAGTACTTTTTTCTTATTTAGATCTCATTACTTAAAATCATAATTACATGCCATTATGAAGACCAAACCTAGTTGCACTTTTCAACACCTAAATCCCTAGAGCATGCTTTTAGTGTGACAAGGAAAATTGAAAGTAAAAATATGGCTACTAGAAGAGTGGTCACTAGAAACTACAAAGAGCACCATGTTCCCTCTCCTAACCTCACCCAATCGACAAGGTTGATAGAGTCAACAAGTGGATGAAAGAAGATAAAAGGGACTATGTTTCAATTGTGATAGCAAGTACAGTCAAGAGCATAAATACAATGATAAGAAATTATTCCACATAGACTATGAAGAGGAAGAAGATCAAGAATTGGAACCATCACAATATCTAGAGCTAGAAGATACTACTCCAATGATATCTTGTCATGCATTGGCCAACATGAATACTCCACAAACCTTAAATATAGAGGGATAAGGAAAAAGGTAATTATGTTGATTGATTCTGGTAGTACCCATAACTCCATCAATTACAAATTAGCAAAAATTCTCAATTTCTTTTTATTTCTAGCACCAGAGTTTCAAGTAATAAGTGTACATGGAGGTATCATAAATTGTTCAGGGAAGTGTCATAATATTATGCTCAATATGGGGAAATATTTATTGGATATTCCCATGATTTTCAAGACCAATTCATTTTCAAGATATTTCCATGAGATTTTCCTTAGAAGGCAAGGAAATTGAGCTTAGAGGTATCCAGGGGAAAACCTCTAAAGTGATAAGCTCTAATAGCAAGACAAAAAATAAAAAAGAGACACCATGGTATAATTTCACAACTATGCTTACTATATGTTCAAACATATATATCCTCTCCTTTAATGGATCTTTAAAATGCTATCAACAATCTTTCCAATGGATTTGGAGGGATGTCTAAGGGTCTTCCACTTGCTCAATATCATGACCATGCTATTCATTTGCAACTAGGAAGTGTACCATGTAACATCAGGCATGTGCACAAAATAGTGATATTGATCGTATGATTCAATAAATGCTAGAGGATGACATCATTCAACCTCACCAAAGTGGTTTCTCTTCACCAATAGTGATGGTTGCAAAAAAGGATGGTGTTGTCACTGCAACAAATACCCTCCAAAAATTTTCTTACACTTGAATTTTGGATCCTACTGAGGATTTTGTGATCTATCATTCCATGGTCACTTCAAATTCATCTAATTTTTTGCAAAGTATTAAGTATTCTTCTAAGGGTCAAAGTCAATTTCTCACACATGTTCAGTCTTGGATGAATTCACAAACACACATCTTTCTATGCAAGCTTAGATAGGCATTGCATAACCCTTAAAGGTAAGGCTTGCGAAATCATTGGTGACACTGATTGCACAATCCATAAGCATGATGTATTATGCAACACATGTCAAAATTCAGTGCACACTCTCCATTAACAATCTCCCTCACTCTAATTGCAAATGTACTTCTATTTTAGTGAATTTGCTCAATTGTTGCTCTAGTGCACCTTTGTTTTCACAAGTGTCGCTTTCACGTTTGAAACTATATTTTTTGTTTGTTTTCACTTTAATAAGTGTTGTTTTCATGTTATCTGCACTCAGACATGTGTCGTGTTCAATTTCTTTAAGTTTTTTCAAGTGTTGTTTGCACTTTTATATTACTTTCGTAAGTGTCATCTTTTGGCATGGGAAGTGTTGCGTGTTGAAAAAATGGAGTTATGGTTCATTAAAGAGGAAAATTTGGTACCAACCGGTCCTATCTATCATGTAGACATGTGTTAGACTCATTCCCAAAATTTTATGCACTATCATACTAGTTTCGTCATTGTCGTCGCAAAGTGTATCTTAAGTGACACATTTGGAGGGGATTTTTGTTTTGTTGTTGCATTAAGGGGATCATGTTGTTTCTAAGTGTTGAGTGTTTAATGTTGTGTTGTCAATTTTTCTGAGTGTGTGATCATGTTTAAGTCCAACCTTGGTTTCATATGCTTCATTAATCCCACACCTAGCCAAATTATGGAAGATTTTCTACCCAACCAACTTAAGCTCACTCTACCCTCCTGAACTGCACATTACGCAGTAGGAAGCCTCAAGCATGTACCCTTTCCTGCTAGAATTGCACAATGTGCAGTTCCTGCCTCCAAGGACTACACATTGTGCAGTCAAAATGCTCAATCCAAGCCTCTTGAGCTCCACAACTTCACAATCAAGCCTCTGTATGAGTCTCCTTTTGTGCATTGCAAAATATTAGTCTGCAGTCAACCTTCTTGACTCATTGAACTATGCAATTGCACAATCTACTGGCCTCCCTCTCTCCTGAATTATGCATTATGAAATCGCAGTGGGAAATCCTACCTTACTATGACCCTCAACTATGCAGCCTTCCTACCTAGGCCTCCAGTGTTGCGCATTGCGTAGTCACAAGCCTCAACATCTCACTCCTAGCCTATGGAACTGCGCACTACACAATCCTTGAGCCTTCCTCCCATTTCAATACCCAGTTCTAGTTCAATCATTTATTTTCATGAACCATGTTAGACTAGGAGCTTTTTAGGTTGATGTCGTCATGTCATGAGTGATTTCCAGTTGTAGGTACTACATCTTCACACGATAGGATGATGATCGAGGAGAAGGAGAAAGATACCATATTAGAGGACACTTGTGAAGATGCAAAGACAAGTTCATCATTGAACAAGAAGATGAAGGGAGGCTTGTTTGCGACAACAGTTGAAGATCAAGATCATAGTGAAGACTCCCTATCTTCAAGTTTGATGGAGGAGGAAGAGGAAGAGCATGTATCGTCTCTCAAGAAGACACAAATATAGCAATAAAAAGAATGACTTGACATTGCCACATCATCATCAAGTTCATGTCATCAACGTCATGTCATGTCTTGTCAATTTGTGACTTCTATTAGTGTCATCACAATGTCATGTGTGTCCATGTGTCTTGCCTCGTCATTTATGGATGTAATGATGTAATTATCAAAATGAAAGGGAAAAATTTAATGTGTGGAATTCCAAGAGTCATATGTGGAATGTGAAAATTCACTTAGTCATATATGGACAAAAGAGTCTTTAGGAAAAATTCAAAATTCATATAGAAGTCCAAATGTCACATTAGAAGTTTAAGAGTCATGAGGGAAGCTAAAGATTCATGGGGATATGAAAGGTCATTCCTCTTGTTATAAAAGAAACTTCATAACTCAAGCAAAGGTATTTTGGAGGCCTAGCCTTTGAAGAGCTAGCCTTGGCTTCTCTATCTTAGCATAGGAGAGAAGATCACTCTTCAAAGAAGCAAGAAGTGACTTAATGTTCCACTATGGGAGCCAGTGGTTCATTGTTGTAATTGTGTACTTGGATCTTTCACCTAATAGTTTGAAGCTCAACGTTCCAACAAAAATTTCAAGCATGTATTGTGAATGTAGTAGGACTATTATTTATATGTTTGTAGTATGTGTTTTGTTCACTTGTACTGAGGAAATTGAACTATTTCGATGGATTTGGTACTTATCTTATAGAATGTGTGTTGTATTTGCTTTAATGATCATTGTGTCTATGTGAACTAATTCACTAGATAACTAACGAATCTTTTCATGCTCTCCTATCTCTCTCTTAGGTTAATACTATTACTTCCCCCCAGAGGCTCACTCCTCTCTCTCACCTCATGAAAGTCTCATTTTGCACATTATAATTGGTGTTTCATAGTGTCAACTTACTTTTTGATTTCAAAGGTTATGTGCATGCTCTCTTATGTGATTCATTGCAGTCAAGGAAAACCTTAGAGTTATGGTAGTCAGACCATACTTTGGATGGGGCTCCTACTCCAAATGGTGTGAGGTCTAATTAGGACTTCACATCAAGGGACCCCCTTGGTTGACGGATTTCCATCACCATCAAAAGTAGCGCTAGAAGGAGGGCCGAATGACAAATTGTGTACGTTGAGTCAATTTTGAATCTATTATCTTAAATGGATCATCCCCAAATCAGACTCCCGAGGTCTTTCGCTAATAAATCTAATGGTAAAATTTCAATCGCTAATGAGTCTCTTCATATCTTTTCTTAATTAAATTTGATGGTGAGAGTGAAATATCATATCCAAGCACATCTATAATTTTCTCTATTTTGTGAATTTTATAAAATCAATTTTGAAGATGTTGCTCTTATAATTTTCTTCCTCACCCTTGAAGGTAGAGTTAATCACTGGTGGCATACCTTACCATCTTCCTCCATCCATTATTTTGAACACTTCATCACGAAGCTTCATTTGGTGTTTGATAAGTATGATTACCGAGATGCCCTTAAAAGGATTAATCAACTAAGAATGAACCCTGGTGAATCAATTGAGGATTTTTCTAATTGATTCCTTCACCTATGTTATGAATTTACTGAGGAAGACGCAGATTGGGATTTATTTAAACAAAATTTAGAGCATTTGGTTCATATCTCTTTACATGGTGAGCCTGAACCCCCTGATGTTTATGTTTCCCCAAAAAATTTAAATCATGAGACACCTCTAATTTCAGAAGATGAACCTATTATTCCTTTTGTTCATTTTCCTCCTCCTTTTTCAGTTCTGATGTGGGTGCCTCCTTGTAATGATTTTAAAGTTGGGAAATCTGAAAAACAAATGGCTGATCCATCTCTTCAACCTTCATCCATTTCTCATGATCCAGATCCGATGGAGGAAACCTTGGAATGGTTTATGGAACCTAAGGTGAAGATTATACCTCCATTCCTTAAGAAGATATTAACACACATAAATTGAGTCCTAATTATGATTTGGATACCTATCATCGTTTATCATATCTTTCTTATGACCCCTTATCCCTTGATTTTCCTAATCAATCTCTTCTAAATCCAAGTAATGAACAGGTGCAAGGTAGTCACATTTCACTCGTAGAGGAGCAGGATGGTGAATATACTTTCAATATTTCTTCTCTTTTTAAAAGTCCTCTATGTCAAGATAATGTTCCTTTATTCTTGGATGATTTAGAATCTAATAATCTCAAAAATAAATCAAATGAAATTAATTTTCCTAATAGATCTAAAGTCTTTGGAAACGAGCATTCTGATTGTGATGATCCCATTGATGTATATGATGATAAATGCCCATGTGCATCAACTAATCTTTCAATTTCTCAAGAATATTTTGTTTCGGAAGATGTATATCTTGAATATGTTTTGGTCAAAGAAGATTTTATTATGGAAAATTTTTCTTCAGCTCATTGTTCCTTGTGTCATATTGCTTGTAATGAAAATATGACATGCTCTTTGAATATACAACTTAATTTTCAGAATTATGAGATGAAACAAGGTAGTGATATTATCCATGATGAAGAAGGAAGCAATAAAATAATAGAGCATCCATTCCATCCCTTATCTTCTCCTTTTTTGCATGAGGGCAACTCTTCAAATCAGTTTGCTCATGAGAATTATCTGATTCATATATCTCTAGATTTGTGATTAGAAGAATATTATGACTTCAGTAATCTGTTTGTTGAAGTTGTAAAATATGATCAAACCATGATGTGGATGGTTTCCATCTAGATAATAATGATCATGTTAACTTAATTGATAACAAATGTCCACATGCAATTTGCAATTTGACTCAGTTCTCAAAATGTTGTTGTCTATCATTTCAAAGTTTCGGAACTTGTTAGGAAGTTAAGGAATTTCAAATTTCATTAATGGTTATGTCAAGCTCTCGCAATCCTAGTAAGATCCTCGAATCATGTTAGATCTAGATTTCCTCACAAAACTCTTTACTTCGTATTGTTTCACTTGATGCAAACTCGTCCTTGACGGATTTTGGGATTTATATTCATAATATTTCTACCTCCCAAGATCGGGTTTCTAATTAGATCAAGGATACTTCTATAATGAATTCATCTTCATCTATACCTCTTATATCTAACTTGGGATTCGAAAGTATGTCTTTCATGAATGCATATAATTATGAAGTCGATCAATGTAAAGATTATCTTTGGCTAAAGAATTATATTTGTTGAATTCTATGGTGAAAATCAACTCCTAATATTCATTATGAATATTACTTAGATAATCATTTTTGTTTTGGCCCAATCAATCCTTTTGAGCATCATTCATGTCTTGAATCATTTAGTATAAAAAAATCCCTTGTGTTGATATGGATTCTAGATTTGATTTGACATATTCCTCTAACATGTTGTCAGCATGTTGTTTCAATTGATTTCCTGTATTTAAAAGGTTAACAATTGTTTTTTATTCCACAATATCTCATATTACTGGTCTAGTATGGAAATGGACACAAAGGGAACCAATCAATAATCAAGAGTCTTGTACATTAAACTACCTATCTAATCATAACGTTGGATCTAACAAATGTCATTTCGATAACCATTTTCCCACTAGTATATCTGATGATGGTTGTTTTACATTGTTTGATCTAGTTGAATCCAATGGAATTTATGATTTATCATTTCATTGTTTAGATATTTCTTAAACAATTAAGGCACTTAAGTATTTGTTGATCGTTATGTTAGGTTCTCACTATTTTGACCAAACCTCTTAACCGGATTGAGCTATCTTCCATTGCAAGATTCTTCCCAAGATTCATATGTTCTAATTGAAATTTCATTATCCTGAGAGTCTCAAGGTTTTCAAGACGATTGTTTTGGATTTCATAACTAAATTTATGATTGGATGGAAGCATCTTACTTAGCAAGCCGTTATGCTAAAAATAAGTTATGATTTTTTTAGATGTTTGCTAAGCAGGGCAACATAGATGCAGGTACATTCACAATAAGTTCTCAAGGTTTGTTTGATTATTGTTCTAATCGGAAGGGTAATGTTGCAGGGTGGTTAAGGTTATTTTTTAGGGCACGTCTTTCTACCTTTTGGCAAGATCTTCGATATCTTGTGCACACTATTCAAGTTCTTATCTTTTATGTTGCACATCATTATATATCGATTTTAATTGTTGGTATCTTTTTGTTTGCAGGTCAGGAGAAATTACGGTGGTTACATTGGAAATCTCATTACACTTGATCCAGACCTTTTAGTTGGTTAGGTTAGGAATAGGTCTAGTTGTATTTTAGTTTCCCTTTTCGCACTCATCCCGTGTTTTCTCTCCATCTGGTCTTTGCTTTTCTTTTGTTTCTATCTTCATGTTGCTTTTATGTTTGGCCTCCATTTGCTTGCCTTTTGGTATTGTTCCTTTGTTTTGTCATGTTTTGCTTTACATTAAAGATGATTTTGTTTGGATTAAAATAAAATGCAACAAAACTTGAAAAGGTCAATTGTGATGACGAATAATGCTTGGCTTATCTGTCATCATATTCTCTATCTTGGGTTTACATATCTTTAAATTCAATGAATTCTAAACGGAAAATAAGATTCATTCCAAACGAAAATACTTCGGTCAAACTACGAAGGCCATATTTTTATTAGGATCTTCTATTTTGACTCATCCTTGTATTAAATGGTATTTTGACCTATCGACTCAATCGAGTATACAAGGGAAAGGAGAAAAACTTTAAACGAGCATATTAACTTTGGTTATCTTTCAAATACATTAAACAATGAGCCAACCTATTATTCTCTCAATAAGTTGGGATCCCTCTTCCGCTGTAAAAATAAATACGTTCCTTTGCACATTCTATTAGTAACTAAATAAAGAGGTGAAAAAGAGAAAGGATTCTTGCGCATAGAAGTGAAGCAAGAAACTCCGTCGGGGTACTATTCAGGCTCGCTGGCAGTGAAGCAATGCTTGTGGTTCCTTGACGTGACTCTGTCAGGGTACTATTCAATCTTTTTGGTAGTGGAGCAACACTGAGGAATGTTCTTAAAAGCTCAGTATACGTATTATCCTTCTCCATTATCGAAACAGTTGAGGTGTTTAAAGCTAAGAAAGGAATAGAAGGAACTATATCTTTAACCAAGATAAATGGAAAATGTAGGGGAAATCCACATGGCGAATCAATACTTTATGAAAGATTGAGACCTCGCACTTAAATATGAGACCTGAGAAGAGAAGATGGAGTTCTACTAGTGTGTCGCTAAGTGTTGTCATTGTGGCAAACACCCTCCAAAATTTTGCTTACACTTGAATTTTAGATCCTACTGAGGATCTTGCGATCTATCGTTCCATGGTCACTGCACGATCATCTAATGTTTTTCAAAGTATTAAGCCTTATTCTAAGAGTTAAATTCAATTTCTCACACATTTTTGGTCTTCGATGAATTCATAAAAACACGTCTTTCTATGCAAGTTTAGATAGGCATTGTGCAACCATTAAAGGTAACTCTTACGCAATCACTAGTGACAGTCACTGCACAATCATAAGCAAAATGTACTTCAAAACACATGTTGAATGTTAGTTTTCACTCTCCATTGACAGTCTCCCTCACTCTGATTGCAAAATGTACTTCTAGTTTGGTGAGTTTGCTCAATTGTCGCTCTTATGCACCTTTATTTTTGCATGTGTCGCTTTCACGTTCACAACTATCATTTTTTCTTGTGTTCATTTTAATAAGTTTCATTTTCATGTTATCTTTTCTGTAGCATGTGTTGCTTTCACTTTCTTTAAGCTTTTGCAAGTGTCATTTGCACTTTTTTCTTACTTTTGCAAGCATTGTCTTTTGGCATGGGAAGTGTTGCATGTTGTAAAAGCAGAATTATGGCTCATTTCAAGAGGAAACTTTGGTACCAATGGGTCCTATTTATCATCTTGACATTTATCATACTCATTCCCAAATTTTTATGCAATGTCGTACTAGTGTTGTCATTGTCGTCACAAAGTGTATCTTAAGTGTCGCACTTGGAGGGGATTGTTGTTTTGTCGTCACATTAATTGGGTTACGTTGTTTCTAAGAGTTGAGTGTTTAATGTTGTGTCATTGATTGTGTTGAGTGTGTGATATGTTTAATTCCAACCTTGGTTTCATATTTTCTTCACTGATCCCACACTTAGCCAAATTATGGAATATTTTCGGCCCGACCAACTTAAGCTCACTCTACCCTCCTGAACTGCGCAATATACAGTGGCAAACCTCAATCATGTACCCTTTGCTCCTGTAACTATACAATGCATAATTCCTACCTCCAAGGACTACACATTGCGTAATCACAGTGCTCAATCGTGACCTCTTGATCGCCACAATTACGCAATCAAGCCTCCCTGCCAGTCTCCTTCTATGCATTGTGCAATCTCAGTTTGCACTATGCCTTCCTTTCTCCTTGAGTTGAACAATTGTGCAATATACTGATCTCCATCTCCCCTGAGTTGTGCATTGCATAGTCATAGTGGGTAAGTTTGCCTTAATGTGACCCGTAATTGTGCAGTCTTCCTGCCCAGGCTGCTAGTGTTGCACATTGCACAGTCACAAGCCTCAGAATCTCACTCCTAAACTCTAGAACTATGAATTGCACAATACTTGAGCCTTCCTCCTATTCCATTACCTGATTCTATTTCAATAAGTTATTTTCATGAAGCATGTTAGACTAGGAGTTTTTCAGGTTGATGTCATCTTGTCATGAGTGATTTCCAATTGTAGGTTCTGTATCTTCACATGACAAGATGATGATTGAGGAGAAGTAAAAGGAGACTATACTATAAGACACTTATGAAGTTGCAAAGACAATTTGATCGTTGAACAAGAGGATGAAGGCACACTCGATTGCGAAAATAGTTTAAGATAAAGATCATAGTGAAGGCTCCTTATATTCAAGTCTGATGGAGGAGAAAGAGGAAGATCATGTATCATCCCTCAAGAAGACATAAATATAGCAGCAGAAAAAATGGCTTGACATTGCCACATTGTTAGGTCCCTATAATACTAGTGATTCCCCCATTACTATTGTCGTTGTATCCATTATTGTTATTGTTGTGCCCCTCTTGTCCCCATATTGTTATTATTGTGCCCCATAGAATCCCTTTATTGTTATTTTTGTGCCTTTATATTAGTATTGTTAGGTCGGCTTGGTTATATTGTGACCCCTTAGGCTCCTATATATAGAAAGTAGGTTTTGTCATTTGTATCATCCAAGAATTTCTCATTTGTGTAATGTAAAGGAGGTTTCCCCCTCGAAGAGGCTTATTTCTAAGGAATTGATCTATCTTTTCTATCTTTTTGTGAGTTGGTTTCAGAACACACATCATCATCAAGTCCATGTCATCAATGTCATGCCATGTCTTGTCAAGTTGTAACTTCTACTAGTGTCATCACAATGTCAAGTGTTTCCATGTTTCTTGCCACATCATTTGTGGATGTAATGATGTAATTATCAAAAGGAAAGGACAAAATGTAATGTGTGGAATTCGAAGAGTCATGTGTGGAATATGAAAAGTCACTTATTCATATATGGATGAAGGAGTCTTTGGTAAAATTCCAAAAGTCATATAGAAGTCCAAAGGTTACATTAGAAGTCTAAGAGTCATGAGGATATGTATGGTCATTCCTCTTGTTATAAAAGAAATCTCATAACTCAGGTAAAGGGATATTGGAGGCCTAGCCTTTGGAGAGCTAGCCTTGGCTTCTATAGCTTAGCATAAGAGAGAAGATAATTCCTCAGAGAAGCAACAGGTGACTTAATTTTCCACTATTGGAGCTAGTGGCTCATCATTGTTACTGTGTACTTGGATATTTCACCTAATAATCTGAAACTCGATGAGCCAACACATTTTCATGCATGTATCGTGAATCTAGTAAGACTCTTTATATGTTTCCGATATGTTTTTTCTTCACATGAACTAAGGAAACTGAACTATTTTGGTGGCTTTGGTACTTATATTATTGAATATGTGTTGTATTTTCTTTAATGATCATTGTGTCTATGTGAATTACTTCGCTATGTAACTAACAAATATTTTCATCTCTCGTGTGTCTCTCTTAGGTTAGTACTATTACTTTGTCCCAGAGACTCACTCCTTTCTCTCCCCTTGTGAAAGTCTCCATTTACACATTATAATTGGTGTTTCACAGTGTCAACATACTTAATGATTTAAAATGTTATGTGCATACTCTCTTATGTGATTTATTGCATCCAAGGGAAGCCTTAGAGTTATGGTAGTCGAGCCATACTTCAAATTGAGATCCTACTCCAAAAAATGTGAGGTCTAATTGGGACTTCACATCGGGGAGACCCCTTTGGTTGATGGATTTCCAACATCGCCAATAGATGTTTCATGGCATATGTTTCCAAATTATAGACAAATCGATAAAACAACCATCAAAGATAAGTTTCATATTCATGTCATTGATGAATTACATTATGAAAGTTTCTTTACTAAGGTGGATCCCTATTCAAGGTATCATCAAATTAGAATGAGGCAAAAATACATTTCCAAAACATTCTTTTAGAACAAATGAAATTCATTATGCATTTTTGGTTATGCCATTTGTCCTTACTAATGTACCTTCAACATTTCAAAGCTTAACGAATTCCTTTTCCAAACCCACTCTTAGAAAATTTGTATTAATACTCAGAAAAAGTTTCAATGGATTTTAATATAGGAATACCAAATCTAAAGGAAAAAATTCCATCGTGGTGGTAGTTGATCAACTAACAAAGTATGTTCATTGTTGCTCACATTTTCATCCCTTTAAAGCAAGTACTAGAGCTCCAACATTCATGGAAAATAAATCAAAATCTATATGGAATGCTCAAGATTATTTTAAGTGATAGAGACCCAATTTTCGCTGGAAATTTTTGGCTTGAATTATTTTATTGTTTGGATATTGAATTAGCTCACAGCTCGTCTTACTATCCTCAATTTGATGGGAAAAATGAGATTGTGAATACAATACACCTTTTTACATTTTATAAAAATGTCCCCATTTATTGGAATTTATGGATATTATCCTTAATCCATCACATCACCTTTGAAAGGGGATGCAAAGGTTCAAGCAATAGAGAACCACCTACGAAACCAATAATAGGATCCCAAAATATTGAAGAACAACTTGGTTGTAACACAACATAGGATGAAACAACAAATAAATCAACCTCATGGTGAAAGGATAATAAATTAGCACCCAAGTATTATGGTTCCTATAAAGTGTTGTAGAGGATTGGAAGTATGACTTACAAAGTAGATTTACCTCCATCTTCACTTGGACATCCAATATTCCATGTTTCTTTCTTATATAAGGTAATTGGTGGCAAGATCTTAGCTCAAACTATTTTACCATAAATTAATGAAGAAGGAAAAACCATACTAGTACCTAAAACAATCATTGTAATAAGGATCAAGTAGCTGCAAAATCGAGCAATTATGTAGTACTTCATCAAATGGAACAACCTACCAATGGAAGAGTCTACAGGGGGCATCCCTATTACACCAATTTTGTTTTTCTTTAATCCCATAAGTAGTGCAATTAAGTCTCAAAATGCAATCATAAGCAAATAAATATTTTCATTTTAAACTAAGCATTCGCTAGCAGCATCCATTACGAAGATCACATAGTACTTTAAACACCCATCAACTTTGGAAACACATAGATATTAAGACATATACATCAATAGTCCATAATTTACAATTCAATCCTCATATCAATTACTTTTACAATCTAGTAATTATTTATACACAATATGATGAAGTAGAAATTTTATAGAAACGTGAGGTACCGTTCACCACGAATGGAGATTCAATCTTGGTTGTGTTGCTTCTTGTGTTCCCTTTTTGTTGTTCATGTACAAGTTTGAATAATTTTGTGTCTCGTCCGAATTTTGGTGACTCACCAATTGACCTCCTAGCTTACTCACTGGGTACTCTTCTTTCTCACGAACCCCTAAGTTGCAATGGGGTTGTATAGTAGAGGAAGAATACTAGCTGATGGAGGCGAGCACCCTTGGCCCAAGAGTCCTCTCTCTAATGACCTCCACCTCACCAAAATCACTATAGATTTGTAGTCACTCACAATAGCATTATGTAATCCATCCAACAATAGTGAAAAATATGATCCTCTCCCATATATTTCCCCTTCTTTTATAGGAGGCTTCATAGGTGACACTTGGCATTTCATGCATAAATAATTATTTTTATTAATCTTAAAGTTCGATTATTTTCCCAACCATGTGTTAGCCTCTCATCAATTCTCTCCTAATTTATTTACTTAAATTTTTATTCAAAAATAATATGTTTCCTCGCCCTAACAGGACTTCCTATTTTCCCTCCTAGTTGTCTCTAGATCCCCCTTTTATAGTCCTTATTTTTGGTTCATTTCTACAATCAACTAGTAGGTGTCATATTTATTCCCTTAACTACATCCTATTTTTTCTCAAATTGACTCTTAGATGGAGATTCTTGTGTTGCCTCTTGCCACATAGAGGTTCTCTCATGAAATTAAATTTATTCTTATTTATTTTCATTCACCACCTCTCTTATGAAATTAAATTTCTCTAATTAAATTTATTCGTATTTATTTTCATTCACCACCCTATTTTCTTAATGAGGTTAAACTATTTTAGGATTAATGTTTCTAATTAATTCTATGTCCCTTTCCCCCCTTTGATTATTAAAATACTTATGTAATTTGGAGTTACTTTATGTGCACGTTATCTACCTGAAATTTTCCAAATGTGGGAAGGGTATAGCTCTCAATTGGTCCAATATTTTTATTTCTTCCTATTTTCCCTTTACCCCAATGTTTATTTTTGTTTTAGATAACTTTGTTCTAAAACATCATTTACCACATTATCTGAAATAATATGATTATCATATCTTAACTATATTTCAATAGTTTCTTCTTGATGCCAAGTGTGTCAAGTCGGTCATGCCCTTCAAGAACTTCCCTTTGAAGTTCCAAGGGTGCTATGCCAATCAATTTCTTCTTGATGCCAGGGGTGCCAAGTCGATCATGCCCTTCAAGAACTTCCCTTTGAAGTTCCATTATTTCCATGCCAATTAGTTTCTTCTTGATGCTAAGGGTTCCAAGCCAGTCATGCCCTTCAAAAACTTCGAAGTTCCAAGGGTGCCACACTGCTTTCCCTTCAAGCATCCAATGAATATGAGGGGAAAACTAGGTGCAACAATGAATACCACTATCCTCTCCTATGTCACCCTCTATAGTGAGACTAATGGTGTTAGGGATCAAGGAATATGCCTTTATGCATGCCTCGCAGTAAAATATTCATGAGTGACCCAATCTGGGGCCTACCCCCATGACCTTGTGATATTAAAGGCGAAGGTATCTCAACACCTTCAAGCCTAAGTCACGACATAAGTGCTAGCAGGCGAAATTAGGGATGTTGTCCCACCTTTCCTATGAAGTTCCAACTATCTATACAACCCCATCACCCATGTGTGAGTCATTTCACCAAGCTACTAACATGTTCCTACAACCACTAACATGTCATTAGAATTCACTACATAATTTTAAGTTGAAATTTTTATTTATTTTTAGATAATAGTATGTAAGTCAAACCAAACCAAAGGTTTTTGATTCATCACATGAAGTACATCTGGGTAGTCTCCTACCACACTCAATAATAATTAGTAATACTTGATTCATAATATTATTCACTACTATAATTTTGTATGTTAAATCATCATCATGACATAATCATAAACATTTCTGTAACTGCGAGCAAGAATTAATGTAAACATACACACAATGACTCCATCACATGGTTAAACATAGATGTGAAATACGTCCATCACAATTATTATCACCATAACATCAAATTGGAAAAACAATTTTTATCCCATCCACTCATAGCAAGAGTCAAATATATGGACCCTCAGCTTGAGGTCCTCAAAGAATAATGTATCAAGGCTAATGCCATATTAGGGTTAGTCAACCATAGTGGTGCCTACAAAGGAAACATGGTAACATTAGTTATTCATGTATAAAAACCCACAGTTAGTCAAGCATTAAAGGAAAAACTTGTTTGATAGGGAGGGGCGTGTCAAAACCCTAGATAAAGCTCATTGTTAAGAATACAACCCCATGCAAAGCCCTAGTTAGTGAGTTATATTTCTATCATTACTTCTTGTTCTCAACTAGACTCTTTAATTTCAATTATATGTTTTGTTTCCTCTATATAAGTTTACTAATGATACCTATTTTTTGAATCATCTTATCTTATTCTTGTACATTTGTTTTATTGTAAACGGAGGTTTCCCCCTCAAAATAACTCATCTTTCATTCTTATATCCATTAATTAAGACATAGATATTCTTATCTCTCTACCTCTTGGTATTTGTTTCCTAACATAGTTTTAATCAACTAGATGCATATTTATATAAAAGGATATATCATCACTTGAGCCATAGATTTGATCCCGCCTAACCTAAATTCTAGAAGAGTTGTTTCTAAAGTTGGACAAAGTAAACCATCCACTTCATTCAACCCATTTCTTCCCTCGGCTAGGGATGAATAGATAAATAAAGGCTTTACACTTGACCAAGCCTCCTTCTCCAAACCAATACCTCCTTCCCTATCACCATCCCTTTCAACCATATTAAAATATATGCCAATTATTAACTCAACATTTGGAAGAGAAGTATCCATCTACAAATAGAGACAAGTACATGTAGAGATAAGGTTTTTTGAATTCATAGAAGATAAAGATAAACCCACCAATATCTCCTAAAATAGCATAGTAATTTACACACAATGATTAATCAAGTCACTCCTTGGTGTTGTAACAAAATTTTGCAGATATGGTGAAATGGATAACACCACCCCACCTCCTCTCTAATCATGATTCATGGACCAGAAGGGTTCATTCCTGATGCCAAATATTCTTGCTAATCTCATTCTTCCCTTTATCTTACTGGTTTGAAGTCTTCTTGCAATGGATGGTGCTTAATTTCTTGTTTTAATTCATTTTCTTAAATCGAGATTGCAGGCTGATTCATGGGTGTAACACCTTCTCCCAAGCTGAATGGGTCTTGGCTAGATCATATTATTTTTTGGAAGTTATATATGGGATCTGGGGGATTTAGATGTCCCAAGGTTGGTTACTCCTCAACTAGGGAAGATAATAAAAAATATCTCAAGACCTCAACATGGGTCCAACACTTGATGGAAATTTTAAGCTAGAGTGAATTGTGAATCTAGTGATCTGGGATCTGAATCAACTTGGAGGTTCAAACTTGTCAAAATATTGAAGTAGTTTGGTCCAGATAACTGCAAAAAATGTTGGATGTGGGTCCCACTCTGGATATCCACTAAAACACATGTGAATTCACCCATCTAGTCATCTGGTTGGTCCTTCATTGCATGTTCTCTAGTCAAGTTAGATGATAAAGGGAAGGATATCATCCCTTGAAAAACTTATTTGAAAAAAAAAATCCCAACCCTGGTTATTGACAAACTCACCTTAAACTTTGAGTATGGTTTATATATGCGGTTGAGACCTTTTTTCGTTGTTTCAAGGAAGTTGATTAAGACTATGTGCAAGGGCTCTAGAATTATCATGTGACTGATTCCAAGATTATAACACCTCTCTAAATAATTCATCATGCTCATGAACATGATTCTAAACAATTAAAGACACAAAAAATTACAAAAACACACCATTGGTACACAAATTCATGAGAGAAAACACCATATTGAATTACTAGCAAAAAAGAATTACGCAGGCTTTTTCTTCAACCCACAGTATCCCCTCTCTACTCTCACTCTTCCTCCCCTCTCTACACACAAATATTTCTTATATATTTTCCCTTTTTCATACAAAAGTAACTCTCTTAACTAAATCCCAAAAAATTGTGTCTACTTTTCCGACAACCTCTTATTTTAGCTAATCATATATTTTTCATAGCTAACTAATGACACCTCACTCTAACTACAAATTCTACCTAATATATTATGAAAAATTACAAAATAAAATAAATTAGTGAACCAAATCCCCTAGGGAATATAATTTTGACCTAAGGAGGTCAAATATGAACTTGACTGGTAGATGCTCCTACATCAATTCCAAACATAACTCATGCAAATGTGAATCTCAAATCCAAATGTTGTAGCCTCTTGCAAAAATAATTATTTGTGGATTAATTTTTTGAAGAACTCCTCAAAGAACTTTCTTCCCACCTTTTATCTGTTGAATTTTGTAACCATGGTCGGTCTTCAAAATGTATGTTTGGCCACTTGATGTATTTATATTAATTATTATTTAAGCATATTTTAATGCTAGAGTAAATATATATATATATATATATATATTATATATATATTTATATATATATATATATATATATTAATATATAATATATTTATATATTTATTATATATATATTATTGAGTCAAGTCCCATTGCAACTCTTAAAGAAGAAAATTTTGAATTTTTAAATTGCTATTTTTGGCTCCAAGTTTATCAAGTCGGCCTACCTCCAAGTCAAGTAGTCCCAAGGCAAAGGACACACCCATTTCACCCAGTGGATCACTATATAAAGGCATCTTGACCTCATTCTCTTGGCACCAATTCACACTTCCTCAAGAAAACATTTTTTGGCCATCTTAGTGAAAAGATATATTGGAATAATTTAAAAGAAGATCTACATCAAAAGTAATTATTAATATTTCAGAAATATTGTGTTAATCTCTATCGCACTTAGAAAGTCAACACAATATCATATATTTGGTGAAGAAAGGAATATAGATATCACCTTTGAATAAACCCTACATTGAGATCACTCTTGTTAAAGTCTTTGTTGATTTTTATCCATGGCTTTCTCTATGAAATATGAGAAAAAGTTGGAAGGAACCTCAAACTTCAAAGTTTGGAATCTTAGAATTGATCTTATTCTTGCGAAAAACAAAGTTTTAGATATTGTGACAGGAAAGATTGTTCAACCAACAAATAATACAGGGACGTAAAAGTTTAAAGAAGATGGAATCACTACCATGATTCTTATTGTGGACTCCATTAGAGATCATCTAATTCCCTACATTGCAAAGCTTGATACTTTCAAGAATATGTATGATGCCCTAACAAATCTATTTAATATCAAGAATGTTGTTTAAGCCATGAGTTTGAAGAATGAGCTTTGTGATGTAAGGATGACAAATGATGACATTGTGGCCTCATTTTTAATAATTATTTCACAAATAAGAGATCAAATTTCAACAATTGGAGAAACTATTTTTGAGAAAAAACTTGTGACTACATCACTCAATGACCTACCTAGATCATGGGATGCATTTGCAGTAGGTATTAGAAACTGGAAGGAAGCTACTTCATTTGAGCAACGATGGAGCTCTTATGCTCAAGAAGAATCAAGGCTTATATCAAGAGATAAAATGGAATAGAATTCTCAAGCATTTTCAACTCGCTTCAAGAGAAGTAGAGGAAAGAAGAAGGGAAGCTTTCAAAATAAGAAGTTAGGAAGAATATCACCTCCTCTCTAAAGGAATAAGTATATGTCAAGAATTCAATGCTATGGTTGTTATAAATTTGGACATTTAAAAAAGGATTGTCCTAAATTTGATATAAAAAAAGAGAAAGGGAAAACAACATGCTTTTGCAACTGATGTTGAAGATGAACATCCAAAGAAGCCTAAAGGTGAAAAAAAAATATTTTACTCTTCTGCTCTAAGAAATTATATTGTAGATGATGATGATATGTGGTTGGTAGATAGTGGTGCCTCAATACATATGATAGGAGATCATGGTAATCTCTCTAACATGATAGTCGAAAGAGACTATCTCAAAGGGTAGAACTTAGACACAATAACGACTATGTGATCAAAGGAGTTGGAAAGGCATCCATTGAGCTAGAATTTGGTAACAATGTACATCTCAGTAATGTTCTATATGTACCAAGTTTTAAAAATAATCTAATCTATATTTCATGTTTAGAATATAAACGAGACAGAGTTGATTTTATGGATGGAAAAGTACTTGTATGGTCCAACGGCTCTAGTATAGATCATGCTAGGGTTATTGGGATTCATGATGGAAGACTATATAGGCTCGTGAGTCAACCAACTCAAGCCCTAGTATATGATGAAATCAATCCAAGTGAACTATGGCATAGAAGATATGGCCACCTTCATTATAGATCATTACCTGAATTGAATCAAATAGTTTCAGGTGTACCTGAACTATAGATAGATCATGAAATTGTTTGTAAAGGTTGTACACTTGGAAAGAACATCAAGAAATCATTTCCAAGAAGTGACAATAAATCTAAAGAATTTTTAAATTTGATTCACTTTGATGTATGTGGTCTAATGCATGTGAGATTGATTGGAGGTTCATTATACTATGTGATATTTTTTGATCATTTCTTTTGTAAAACATGGATTTATCTCATGATGACCAACGATGAAGTCTTCACGAAGTTTCAAGAATTCAAAGTTGAAGTGGAAAAATTGATAGGTAATAATATCAAGATTTTGAGATATGACAATGGAGGATAACATACCTCAAAAGAACTTGTTTCTTTATGTAAGAAAACTAGGATTAAAAGGGAGATGATTGTCCCCTATAATCCTCAACAGAATGGTGTAGCATAATGAAAAAACATGTCCATTGAAGAATATCTTAAGGCCATGATGCATGATCAAGATTTTCCAATGTTCTTATGGGGAGAAGCATCATTGACAACTATATATATTCAAAATTGAAGCCCTCGTTGAATTCTAGAATACATGACTCCTGAAGAAACATTCTCTAGACAAAAGCCAAAGGTTGGAAATATGAATTTTTTTGGTTTCCCTGTCTACATTCATGTTCCTAAGGATAAAATGAACAAGCTTGAACCTTCATGAAAGAAAGGCATAATTTTTTGTTATAACGAATTATCAAAGTATTATAGAGTCTACATTCCAAAATAGCGTAGGATTGAGGTCAGTTGGAATGTCACTTTCTATGAGAAAGTTTCATATTGGAAGTCTAAGGAAGTCTTCATGGATTCCTATGATGAAATTAAGCAACAGGCTTCGAAGGAAGAGAATTCAAGTTCTACATAATATCTTGAAGAGATAGAAGGGCCTTGTAAAGCAGTGGAATTAGTTGTTGTCCTAGAGATCATAAAGACACTAGCATCACTTAGATATACTTTAGAAGAAGTAGTAGGACATGTAACTCCTGATGGCACATCCATAGAAATTAAGAAACCTAAGAGGTTCTTTAGATATGAAGCTCTTATGACTAACCTTATTGATGCAGAGCCTTCCACTTATGAAGAAGAAAACAGCCAACAAGTATGGAAAGAGGCCATGAATGAAGAATAACTATCCTTCATGAAGAATGATATCTAGGAAATTGTGTCAAGGCTGGAATGGAAGTCAATGGTGACTTCCAAGTGGATGTACAAGATTAAAAATATCTCATATGGACGTATTGACAAACATAAGGCATGATTTTTGGCTAGAGGGTTCTCTTAGAAATAGGGAGAATATTATGACGAGACCTTTGCTCCAGTTGCCAGGTACACCTCCATTAGATCCATTATTTTCTTGCAACTTTGTTGGGATCGAATTTACATCATATGGATGTGAATATTTCTTTCCTCAATGGTGTGATTTAGGAAGATGTGTGCATTGAGTAGCCTTAAGGGTTTGAGGTGCATGGAAAGGAATATCATGTTTGTAGCTTAAAGAAGGCATTGTATGGACTCAAGGAAGCTCCAAGAGCTTGGTATGCTCAGATTGACAACTATTTGACAAGATTGGGATTTACCAAGATCAATGTGAAGAATGAAACCGTGATCTTATTGTTATATTTTGATGATGTTTTTTTACAAGTGCCAAGCCTCTCATTATTCAGTGCAATAAATAGTTGGATTCTAATTTTGATATGAAGGATCTTGGTCTGATGCATTATTTCTTAGGACTAGAAGTATGGTAGAAACCTAACAAAGTCTTCCTTGGTCAAGGGAAAGATGTTATTGAGATTCTTCATAAATTTGGCATGATGGAATGTAAATCCGTGGCTAATCCCATGGTGACTAACTTTAAGCAGCAAAGAGGCCTTGAATCCAATTTGGTAGATCCATATATGTATCGATGATTGATTGGGTCATTGATGTATTTGGTTAACACCGAGCTGAAAATTTTCTTTGTTATTAACATGTTGAGCTAGTTCCATGTGGAACCAAGATATGAGCATTGGATTGTAGCAAAGCACATTCTTAAATATCTACGTGGTACAATGAACTTTGGATTGAGATATGTTGCAAACAAGGATGTACGACTTCAAGGATATACATATGTTAATTGGGTAGGTAGTGTTGGTGATAGAAATAGCACTTTGGGAATATGCTTCAATTTGGGCTCCACTATGATATCTTGGATGAGAAGGAAGCAGATATTTGTCGAACTCAACATTGCAAAAGAAGAATATACTGCACCCAAATAATCATCTACAAAATCATTATGGATTTGGAAGTTGTTTGTAGGATTGTTCGGCCAAGAGTTGGAATCGACGATGATACATTGTGATAAACAAAGTTGTGTGAATATTTTAGAGAATCTCGTGTTCCATGACAAGTCAAAGCATATTGAGATAAAGTATCACTACATCCGTGACATGGTGCAAAGGATAGCATTAAGGCTCGAGTACATCTCCACTGATGAGCATATGACTTATAGTTTGACAAATTTGTTGTCCATAGGGAATTTACTAGTAGTTGCAGGAGGGCCGAAATTGTGGGTCATATTAGGGAGAGAAAATTGTTGGATCAAACTGGGAGGCTTGACTTGGAGAGGTTGACTAGGTTTGACCATAGGTATAGGTGTGTCTCTTATTGAATAGAATAATTTGTCTATTGAAAAGGTTGTTGGGTTTTCTCCTTGGTGGGTTTTCCCAAGGCAAATCTTGCCTTCTCTTTGTGTAGTGTTATCTCTATTGTTCTATTATTCTTGTATGGTTGAATTTCTAAAATGTAATTGTTAAATCATATATTGGAATAATTTAAAAAGAAGATATACATCAAAATTAATTATCATTATTCTAGAACTATTGTGCTAATATTTATTTCACTTAGAGAATCAACAAGATCATCACCCCTCTGGCATTCCATGAAAATATAGAGAGCTTAATTCAAAATCAAGTGATTAGCCAAAGTGTTTTAAATATTATACATCAGCAAGGAAGGTGCTCCCCCCCCCCCCCCTCAAGTGAGTGTGTCACAACTTCCTTAAAATACTTTACCAACAGGGATGCATTCACAATACTATTAGGTTTGTACAATATTGAATGAGATGAAGCCATCTTAGACTTGTTAGATATAAATGTTCACCCCTCATCCAATTCCATATTATTTAAAGGAGCATTTTCAATGACCAAAGTTGTTTGTATGGTTTGGAAAATAGGACTAACTAAAGGAACTAGACAAACTCTAGATTTGTTGGGAGTTGATTGTTGTGTCAAGACGCCAACACCTTTAAAATACTAGTAAACCACCACTCCCCCCATCCTACTACTAAATTTAGGCCTTAAAATATAAATATTCCCTCTTGTAAGGGCCTTAGAGGTTCCCTTATTAGAATCATGGATTGAATCAACCAAGGAAGCCACTTTACAAGTGGGCGCCTGTTGTCAACCAGATTGTACACAAAAATACGACAAAGATTAGGTGAGGGGTTGTCACTCTAATCCCTGCCCTCTCCATTTAAGTTGTCTCCTAAATGAAAGCTAAGTGGGGTAGTCCCTATGGATAAGATGATGATAAACTTGTTGAGAACCAACAAGTCCAGGAGACAATTGGATGGCCTAGCAATTTGGATTAAATTTCAATGGAAAATGAGATTATTAAGCACGATTTGATTAGATTCTTCAAAATTATGAACAAGAGACTAATGCCTTTAAATTAATTACTTGAACACTATAGATCAATATTCCAAGTTACCAGATGAACAGTTGTCGTGGGATGCAAATTCTATCCTAAATGAAGTTCAAAACCTTGATCTAATGTGTGATGCAAGATCTTGGCTAATTTTAATTAGATACCTTAACTAGATGAATCCTTCTTCTCAGTTATTTTCGAACTAGTCTCAAACACAAGTTGTAGAGAGAATCCCAAAGGAAGGAGGCTAAGGCCTCATTAATGATACCTCTCATGGGGTTCTAACCACCTAGGTGCCTCTATTCCTACAAGGGATTGCCCACAAGAGAACTACAAGGTCACCTATAATAATTGTGAATGGGGGTCTAAACTCCTCAAATTGTGTGAAGAAAGTGGTTGTATCTTTCTTTCAACTAAGCTTGTGCATGGAGGTAATTTTTTTAGAGATGCACTTCTAACCTAGAATGAAGGAACACGATATGAGTGATTGCTTCAATGAGATTACAAATAAATTAAATGCTTCAATATGAAAAATTAAGTCACTTGCTCACAATGTTATGAGATTACAAGATGACAATAGAAAATGAATGAAGCACTTAAAGAATACTTTAACAATTATCCAAATGAAACAATATTAGCAATCATCAATAATTTCAAGATGCTTATTAGATTCAATTAGATCTAATTTAATTTCTCTTATGCAATTAGGAACAAGAGAAACTTTAGAGCACAATGAGGAGATAATATCTACTTATCACTTAGATTACAAACCAAATAGATACTTGCAATTTTATCTTCAGTGCAATCACCAATGGAGATAAGCATAAGATGAGTTTCTAACAGTGATATGATGAAGCCAACAAGTGAATTTAAACAATAATGGATGCTAGAAAACATAGTGCAATGATGCAAAATGAAAAGAGACAGTTCTCTATCTTAGCAATGACAATGCAAGAATGCAAGAGACAAGTTAATGAAATAATTAGCTATCCTCAAGATGCAAGACTTATATAATTAATTCACCAATCGTTCTTCACAATGTTAGGGTCCAACACTAACCCCTTTATTTATGTAATAAAATTGAGGGGACTAGTCAGAGTCATAGTTAGTTATTTGAGTCAATAAAGCCTGCAAGTGGTTATCTACATTAATAATAATTGTAAGTGGTTGACCCACATTACAGAAAAGGGACCACAATTAGTTATAAATGGACCATAGTTAATAAATAAAGTGGTTAACCCATAGTATACAAGGGACCACTAGTAGTTAGGGTGTTCCAAGTGGATATTGGTGGCCACCCGCCAAGTCCACTTGGACCCTCACCATTGTTTCTTTCAACTTTTCAATTTCCTTAATTGTAGCACAGTTTACAATTTTTAGCAGTTTTTTGGGTCCTAAACTTCTGGAGCCGTTTTGAGGCCCTAAATGACGTTTTTTTGGGAAAATTGGGAGCAATATGTTTTCATGAACCAATATTTCTCTTCCCAAAGTTGTAGTTCTCAGATAGATATTTCTAACGAGATATTGTACGTTTCAAACGGAGATTGTATGCCAAAGTTACAACCCCGAGAAGTTGATGTACCAATTTACCCAAATGGGGGCCCACAGTTTGGTGTTTCATCTTCTAGGGTTAGCTTTTTGGATGTTTAGGGTTTTCCATTGTTTCTCAATAATAAATAGACCTTCGAGCCTCATTGTAACATAGTTCAGAGGCATGTAGCCACCACATCTCTTCTCAGAGATAAGCTACCATCGCCCTAGCTGTTTATTTCCATTTTCTGTTTGTGAGCATATCTCAGTATTTTACATTAATGAAATGAAGTATTATTTCCGCTGCATCTTTTTGTTTATGGTTATCTCTGTAATTTGTTGTGTTCCTGTTTAAATCCGGATCAGTGGTAGAGTTCATGAAGCGGCTGTGCTTACCGACCACAGCACATCCACAACTATACACCATCGGGTGGCTTCACCAAGGACGGGATCTTTGGGTGAACCAGCAGTGTCGCCTTCCATACAACATCAAGCCCTTCACGGATGAGGTATTGTGTGACATTGCTCCCCTTGAAGTTTGTGATGTATTATTAGGACAACCATACTTGTGGAAGTGACATGTTGTGTATGAATCAAGGCCCCATGCTGTTATTATTACTTTGGGAAATAAGTTGTACAGGATACCGGAGGTAGCACCACCTACCGTCATCTCTTTGGTTACTACAAAACAATGTAATAAGCTCATTTCCAAAACCAGGAAATTTGTTTTCCTAATGATATGCCTCAAGGAAAGAAGAAGACGGTGGCCACGACCTCCAGACAGGGCCCCTCCGCACGACAAATATAGATGGACAAGGTCGTGGAGGAGTATGAGGACATCTTCACCTCCCTCGCAGGGGTTCCTATGCACTTTCAGGTCAAGCAATCCGTCGATCTGACCCCAGGTGTGCTGCTGCCTAATGGACCAATCTATCGGCGCTCCATGCTAGAGAACGATGAAATCAAGAGGCAGATTCAGCAGCTGCTACAAAAAGGTCACATATGTCCGAGTTCATCGCCCTGTGGGAGCCCAATCGTGTTGGTACAGAAGAAGGATGGGACTTGGAGACTTTGCATTGACTATCGGGCGATAAATAAGATCATTGTCCGTAATAGGTACCCGATCCCACAGATTGATGACCTACTCGACCAACTAAAGGGGGAAAAATATTTTAGCAAGATCGATTTGAAGTCAGGATATCACCAGGTACCAATCGAACCC
>APFE030092312.1:4264-14332 GCA_000404065.3 Pinus taeda
ATATGGCAGCACTGAGGAAAATGATAAAAATCCCAGCAACTCTTCATCCTCAAATAGAAGAGATTGCCCAGCTCAGACAAGACAAGGATGCAGTTGCTATGCTGGTTACATTATATAAAGAGCTCATCCAGACACAAGAGAAGCTGCAGGAATCAGAGGCTACCCTTCAGGCATCATTGCAGCAAAAGGAGGCAGGACAAACTTCACAACCCCCTCCAGAAACAATTAATCTGGAGGAAGCTCCTCAAACCACTGCCCCTCCCAGTCAGCAGGCACAACAGGCAGCACCGTCCACCTCAGCACCAACAACAGAGCAGGCTGAAAGCCTTGACATGCAGAAGTGGAGAAATGAGATTCAAGCCTTGGAGTCTCAAATTTCAGAGTTGAATCAGGCCAAATACACTCTGGCCAAGATTAATGAGAAATATGACAAATCCAAGCAAAATGTGGCCGAAAGAGAAAGAGAGGTAAAGGCTCTCAAAAAGAGAATAAATGAGCTAGAGAAGGAGGTCACACTGGACAGGATGACATCTGAGCTCAAAAGGATCCTATGGGCCAATATTGGCCAGTCCATCACAGACCAGTGGGAGTACATTGAGGCCATTCATGAGCAAATGGCGCTCATCGGAAAGGCACACAGAGAAATCCAAAGGGCAAGGGCATCTCTAGGCAGCATGCCTGAGATTGCCAACAGAATGATAAATGTGCTCAACTATAGGAAAAGCTCCCAGCTGATCAAAATGGGAATTGCCAACAGGACTGAGACCATTTCAATGGTCAAGAGGGTCCTAACACTAAGAAACCTGGTACAAACCCTGGAAAGAAGAAGCCAGGATATGCAGGTAGATATCAATAAGTTTCAGGAAAGGTTCATGGCATTACAAAACAGAGGTTTTCCTAGCCTGACAGAGCCATCAGGAAGGCTACTCTCACATGAAAAATATGCCAAGAGAGTCAACACTTTTGCTGCCAATCAGATTTCAGAAACAGCAAGCACATCAATAGAAACAGGGCCAGCAACAGGACAGACCCTTTTCAACAGGGTGGAGAGCTTATTCTTCATTATGAATGAAATCACTCACTTGTTTGATGAGCCTCCCCATTTTTACAAGTATACAGAGGCAAATGAGACCATGGGGTCAATTTTGAGGCATCAATTGCCTACACAGAAAGTGTGGAATAATTTAATACGATTACTGTTAAACCAAAGCCAGTAATTGTATTTTTCTTTTTGAAATATTTAAAATTTTCATACACAGGAAGATAAGGACACATCAACAGGTATGCAGAAAGAGGCTGAGCCAACTCAGCACAACTATTCGGCCACCACAGCAGCACTGGCAGTCACAGGTGACAGGGCCAAAAGCTACAGAAGGATAGAGCTGCACAAACACGTCACTCAGCAATTATAACAAAGCGTTCAACCGACTCAGTGAGCTCCAAAAGTCGAAATTTTCTGACAGGAGTAAAGAGCATTTATGTTGTATTAAAAGTTGTAATAACTTCTTATCTACAATTTCTGTACGAGTTAATGAAGATATTTTATCTCTCAGATGACTCAATGCCTGAGATATTTTGTATGAAACACTTCTATATATTCCCCCTCGCATAAGTTAGCAGGGGTTGTACGTTGGATGTTGGAGATTGTTCATATCTATTCTACTGTTCTTTACTGTAACTCTCAGAGAAGTAATACAAAAGATGATGGAATTTCAAAAGCTCTGTGTTGCTTGATGTTTTCTGGTGTTTAGCCGAAAGTTGCAGGATTCCTGCGTATCTCATGTCACAATAAGTTTTTCTTATAACTCTTTGTTATGTGTTTTGTTATCTTTCATATCTCTTTCATGTTCCTGTGTCTTACAGTTTATAGCAAGGAAAAAGAATAGTTCCAGGATTTAATCACAGATTACCCTAAACTCAATCTAAGCTATTCTGAATGTTTTTCTTCAAGTTATAGTAATAAATGTGTAATTCTTAAATGCTACCCTTTCACACTATACTTTTCACAGTGATTATTGTTTCAAGAATTCAAGTCTGCTCCTGAGGAATACATCTCCTTCTCACACCCCAGCTTAGTGGAAAATTCTTAATTGCTTTTCACTGGTTGTTCACATTCCACCATCATAAATTCAAGTTTGTTCCGTGAAGTACCTAATTGGCCCTATAACTCCAGCTGCTCAAACTCAAGATCTCAAGAAACCAGTAGCCACAGACTCCATTTCCCAATGGACTAACTTTATCTGCAGATCTCCACTTTAAGTACAGAAAGACATCCTTCCAACCAAACATAAACCTAAAACCTTTACTTCATAACTAGCCTAATATCACCACAGAACAGAGACAAACCTTATAGAGAAATCCCTCTCTGATTACAGCTGGGCTAGGAGCTGTAATCCAAAGATTGGTTAGTGGTTACCCTGGCCGTATTCCCTTGGGAGTCATAGGGAACAACCTGGGTGTTAACATGCTGCATACCTTGTTCCTACTGGAATGAGCTGGTAGCAGTCTGCTGGCTGGACTCTCTCACTCTGTTCTGGCTCTCTACCATTTCTTCACTGATTTCTTCTTCAGCCTGAGGATCAATTCTTTGCCTCTTGGCTTCTGGTTGCTGTGCTGACCCACTTGGAGGTGTTGGCTCCTCTCTATCTCGTTTCTCACCTCTCTCCTCATTAAGAGGAGTTTGCAAGATTGGAATTTGTGATGTTTCAGTTTGCTGTGGTGGGGCTTACCCTTGAATCTAATCTTTGGAAGTGGTGGGTTGTTCGGTCTCTGTTTCCTGTTGTGCATCCATCACTTCTTTTCCCTTTGTTGTAGATATTTGTCGGGCAGTCTGTGCAGCTGCAGCAGTGGATGTGCCTTCCCCAACTTGGAGTGGCAGCTTGAATGTCACCTGGTGAAAAGAATCCAAGTTAAGAGTTTTTTCTAAATCTTTGATATTTTGCTCCATTATCTCTTCTTGAGTGAATTCTTCAATTAATGTGCCTGGAACCCACTCATCTTTGTTGGCATATTGTTCAATTTGTGGAATTTGACAATGGGTATAGGCCAAGAGCCTATATTTGACTCTTCTAGCACTGATAAAGCCATCAGGGTCATAAGGGACCCACCAGAAACTCCTTTTTAGTTTGAGCTGTTGCCCCAGTATTTGATCAGCATCTTGCCAACCTTCTTTCTTGTTCATGATAAAGGGGCCTAGATGGTCTTTGAATTTCAGGCTAGCTTTCTTCTTGGCACTATGAAAATGAGTAATATCTGAGTTAATGAGTTGCCTATAGTATTCCAAGGAAAACAATCTCATGGGTACATATCTTGGGAGCCTGTAAGGACAGAGCTCACAACCATAGATCCTAATGACAGTGTGATTCTGGTATAGATACCAATCACCTATTTTATAATTCTTAGACAACTGCAATATTTTTTGCATGTAATATGACAATCTAGGAGGAGGATTTCCTTTCAAGAGACATGAGACTGGATAAACAAATTGGTCAATGAACTCACAGTAAGAATATGGAGAGTCCTGGACTTGATGAAAAACTGATGACCAAAAGATAACAAACCTCCTTTCACCCTGTGAATCCAGCTTTTTGATGGGGCATTGGAAGCAATCTGACTGATAGTACATGAACAAGTGATAGATATATGATGAATATTTGAATACTGCCTCCCTGTCCATCTTTAGCAGTTGGTCATGTATTGTGTTGGCAATGAACTTGGCATAGTTGTACTTGACAGTAGGGGGCTTTCCAAGGCTATATGCAGACAAAAGGACCAACACTATTTCATGAATATGCTCACTTGTTTTGAAACCTAGCACAGAGGATATCATGTCTACAAGCAGCTTGCCTACCTCATTGAAATTGACATATAGGAAAGGAGGTGGCCATATAGGTTGTCGGTTTGCTCTCATGAAGGTCTTGGCAATTCTAGCAATCTCAGTGCTGGAGAGTTTGGGGTCTTCATCCAGTAGGTATTTCATGGAGAAAGGGATGAACAGTTGAGTCTGTTTGAAATTCAGCATCTGATTGATGGAATCAGGAGTAATATGAAAGAGTATGCTCCCAGATGGAGACTTAACAGCTCTCAGGCTTGGATCATAATTTTCAGCATAGAGTTGAATTATCTCAGGGAAGATGTTTATAGAAGGCAAGAAATAGATGGGCAAGTTTGACTCCCAAATGCCATACATGTCACTATTGTTTAAGTAACTATTTCTCAGCTGGCATAAGGTTTGCAAGTGGTTTCTGTCTCCCACCAAATCCTGAATTGGATAATCCCTGTCAGCTAAAGGTAGATTTTCAAGCTCCTTGTTAGGTGCATTGATAGGAACAACATTTAGAGCAACTGGTGCTAGTATTTGAAACCAGGATTCAGTACAACTATTGCAAACTACAAATTGAATTTGTATTTGGCAGTGGCTTTAGCTGTTTGCAATGTGTGTCAAAAGGGAAATAAC
This sequence comes from Pinus taeda, assembly GCA_000404065.3. Lineage (NCBI taxonomy): Eukaryota > Viridiplantae > Streptophyta > Pinopsida > Pinales > Pinaceae > Pinus > Pinus taeda. The sequence goes on from APFE030092312.1 coordinate 8,721, forward strand.
AGAGTCTCAACAGTCCTTTTCCCTAGTTGATAAAATTGTGGGGCAACTGTAGGGCAAATAAAACTGTCTTTGAGCTGAGCAGGTGGACTTTTGCAGAAAGAAATCTGGTGAGAGTGGTTGGTGAACAATTGTGAGGACCTGTGTCGGTAGCACGGGCTCTTAAAACCAAATTTTCAAGTGAATTTCGCAGACAGACGCGGGTTTATTGAGCTTTATGGGAAGAGGAGGCTAACCAGAGCATTTAGACAACACTTAGGTGCATAATTGGCTCAGTGTGGGAGCTTGCAGAATTTTATGCAGGTAAAAATGGATAAAATGGTGAAAACAGGGGTGAAAAAGGTTAACTGTGGGAAAATACCTGGTTTTCACGGCGCCGAGGGTGTTGAGTTGGTACAATGGCGAGCAATTGAGTCAAATTTGCAGGCGGCAGTGGCTTGGACGGCTAAATTCTAGGTTGGGCAGCAAATCGACGTGAATGGCATGCACAACGCTCCCAAAATAAGCAGTGAAAATGACATAAAACGGTCTATTTGCGTTGTTTTATGCAAATTTGGGACTTTTTGGCACTTTTGACACTTTTTGGTGATGACATCAGCATGACATCATCGGCGGGCCCCAAGTACGGCAGGATGACGTGGACCTCTGACGTGGATGGTGAGGTGGCACAGGACACGACGGTATGGCGTGGACGTGGGCGGATTAGGTGGTAATGGCACGGCAGCAGGGCGCGGACGCGGCGGTGACGTCACAGATGATGTGGTGCTGAAGTCAAGGGGCGGAGGGCGATATCTGGTTTCCTCCCTGCACCACCTTTCGACATAAGCGGTATCAGGGGAGGGGCCTTCGAACACACCAGAAAGGCGATGCGTGGCGAGGGTACTGCGGTGAAACCGCCAATCCCCCAGACGCTAAACATCCGCTGGGTTGTGAGTGAAAATGACCGCCCACCCTTGGATCTGGAGGGCCGATCATCGGACGGCTGGCGGGGGTTATGTGTCGGCAGAGGGTTAACTGTGGAGCCCATCGGGTTTGTAAAATAATAAAATAAAAATATAAGCGGGGGGTGGGTTTTAAACTTTGGTTTAACGATGGTTTTGTGAATACGCCCATTTTATATTTATTTCATTAAACGTAAAAACGGGTACATTAGCGCGAAAAGGGAGAAATGAGGTTTTTTGAGTGGGCAACGCTATGAACTTTAATTTCCACCAAAATTTAATTAATTAGTGTTTGAAAGGGGGGGAGGGTTAATATTAGTCCCAGATGGATTAAATATCTCCCAAGACTGACTTATATAGCTATATTGCTATGGGGTGGGGTACTAAATAGTTTTTTGGGATTTTATATAGTTTTTTGTAGAACTAGGGAAGGGGAGCAATGTTAAGGAGCTAAATAATAAAATTAGTTGTTAATATGACTTTGTGAGGTGAAAAGTAAGGGGAAAATGCTAAGCTTATGAAATGAAACTTAGACACAAAAGAGGAATGGAATTTAGAAAGATGATTTTTACATAAGAAATGTGGCTTCTTTTCCTTTAGTCGACTGAGAATTTGACTTGGGACTGGTACTGGAATGAAATGAAACAAGATTATTGGGCAGATCCCAAGGTCTTTGGGGAGTGTTAGTAAATGATCTTTGGGGGAAAAGGGAAATTATTCATGCTTCCATTACTGTACCATTAGGCCATTGCCATGGTTTCAATGCCATGACTGAAATGAGTCCTTATTGACAAGCCAAATAATGATCACACACTTGCTTTCTGCAACCTCAAACTACTTACCCAGCCTAACAATCCTAACATTTTTTCTTCACTTTAGCTGGGTGCACTTAGATTAGCAAACCCTGATTATCCTCTTTTCTTTTGTCTGCCCTCCTATCTAAATCTACCCTTATCTCTTCCAAGGGCCCAGATTAAGCAGTTGGGCTCCTACATTTCTCTACCTAGCTAGTCATCTACCAAGCTTGAGCTGTTTGGATAGGAATCATTCTCTATTCTGCAACAAATAATTTAAACATGGCATGGTCCAGATTGGACTGTTGGGCCATCCATCAAGTATGATTAGTAGCAGTATTTTCACATTGTGATGCTTCCAATAAGATAGTAGTGGCATTTTGACTGGCCACCTTCCTGGTATTTGATTTGGGGTTCATTTTCACTATTATTTCTGACCAATTGATTTTCTTGTCTTTTGATTATTCTTTTAAGACATACCCTCTTTTCATCTTTTAATTTTCCTAGTCTGTATACAAAATATGGAACCTTTGCAAGATGCAATGATGAACATATTTATCCTTTCCACTGTCAATCAATGAAAAATGAAAACCTATTGGTATATTGGAACTAGACCAGTCTCAACCGACCCGAAGTCAGCGTCATAGTATGGTACAACTCCTACCACTGTCCTAGACCAAGTCATCATTGATCCCAGATCAATGGAGTCATCCTAGCGAGGGAGTACAGTAGATAACGAGCTCCCATCGGTACTACTATGGTCCCTAACTTCATTTCCCTACTCATTGATCAGATGAGAGGTACTTCCCATGAGTCCCAGACTACATGGGTAGGATGCCTCGATAGGAGAACTAATCAATCCTGTCCTCACAGTAGAACACATCAATCCTGCTATAATCGCCATGGAGAACACATCAATCTAGGCTGCCATTGAGAACACATCAATCCAGGCCTCACAGGAGAACTAATCATCCTGCTACATAGGAGAGCGAATCATCTTGTTCCATAAGAGAGCGAATCATCTTGTCCCACAAGAGAGCGAATAATCTTGTTCCAGTGTGCACCACCAGGGGAGGGTGAGTCACCCTGTGGTCATATGTTGCTCCAGTAGGAACCGCAAGCCCTCAGAGCTCCCAGAGCTCAATTTATGCAACATGCAGGACCCTTGTACAAGGGTTTCTTACCGACTCCAAGTCGTTTGGGAAAATCACAGATTAGATCTTTCCTCAGGGCTTTGACAAGGTGTATCAACCTGTACATCATCTTAATGTGATGGAGCTTCCATGCTCATCGACTTACCATATCCCAGATGATGTCTATCTGCTGGAGCAATTGACGAATATAGGATTCCTCAATAATCGAATCCCACCTCTGTTTGTTACAGAGAATCACAGTGGTATCCAATGTAAATCCAAATAGCTCACTGAAGAGCTTTCAAAACTAAACTGCCTCACACGAGGTTATGCTACCAACAATATGTCCTACTTCGGCAGTGCTCAAAGGCACTAACTTCTGCTTCCTACTCATCCAATATATCGAAGCAGATCCCAAGGTGAAACAGTACCCGGAAGTGCTCTTACGATCCACCACACTGCCTACCCAATCAACATCAGTATATCCAAGTAGTCTCACATCTCCAGCAGTGTATCTTAATCCATGAGAGATTGTGTCCTGAAGACATCTCAGAAGATTCCTGGCATCAATCTAGTGAGGCTCAACCAAATATGGGCTCACAATGCTAACTGCAAAACATATGTTCGGACGGAGGTTCACCAAGAACATCAATGTGAATGAGTTTTTGAAACTCAGAGGAAATTCCCAAGTCTGGTCCAACATCACTACCATATAACTTCTAAAAGTTAAGATCCTCGAGGTAGTCATAGGCTTGCAGTCCATCATACCAAATCTTTCCAATATATTTACCACATATTTTCCTTGAGATAGGAAAATTTCCCTTGCCTTCTGCCACACTTCAAGTCCTTGGTCCTTCATTTCAAATTCAGAAGCCATCTCCCTCTTACATTTGTGAATGAGAGGGTTTGCACTTGTTAGAAAGATTTCATCCACATACAACACCGGTATGAGAGGCTTGTCATCTTCAACCTTAAAGTAAAGGTTAGGATCAGCTTCACTCCTAGTGAATCCCAGCTTCATCAAGTAGCTATCGATCCTCTCATACCATGCTCGGGGTGTTTGCTTCAGCCCATAAAGAGCCTTCTTCAACCTACATACATGAGATTTTCAATCATAAATCTCAAATCCTTCAGGTTGCCCCACATAGACCTCTTCTTTGATAGAACCATGCAAGAATGCGGTCTTAACATCCATCTGATGTAGGTTCCAATCTTGTGAAGCCACAAGGGCTATGATCAAGCAGATGGTCGTATATCTGGCAACAGGTACAAATATCATAGTCTATACCTCCCTTCTGGGATAAACCACGAGAAACAAAATGAACCTTATACTTTTCCATACTTCCATTTGTTGCATGCTTTATCTTGTAAAGCCATTTTGAAGTAACAATTGTCTTGTCCAGGGTCTGGGAACTACTTCTTAGACATCATTCTCCATAATAGACTCATATTCTATGGCCATAGCATCCTTCCCTAGTTAATGCTTGATGACACATGAGAATGATGAAGGTTCATTTTGTATGATCGTGCTCATGATGGTCAGGTATCCCTGATACCTGTTAAGTTTCTTACTTTGATGGAAGTTTCCTCAGGGTACATCATGTCCTTCAGCATCATCAAGTATCCCCCTAAGCCATGAAGGCCTCTTCCTAGAAGAGGAAGGCTCATGTGGATGAGGATCAATCGGATCCATGGGTTCTTCTACATCAAGCATTGATTCATCATCCTTTTCTTTCAGTTCCCTGGTGTCGGCTTCTTGAGAGCTACTCAAAGTCAATAGATTGTGCACCTTGCTGAGAGCCATATCTTTGTCAAAGGGGACATCATGACTAATCATGACTTCCATTTGACCAGTGGTAAACATTTCTTCAAGAGTTTAGGAACCCAATGCTTGATGAGGGCATTGATTTTGTACATATACAGCGGTGATTGTAGTTTCAGCCCATAGAAATTTTGGAAGTCTTTGATCATGTAGCATGGCCGGGACAGCTTCCATCATTGTGTGGTTCTTCCTTCCCACCCGACCATTCTGCTCAGGAGTACGTGGTGTAGTAGTCTCCCTCTTAATGCCAGCCTCAAATATGCCTAAGTGAACCAACTACAATATATTGGAGGTCTTGCTTTCGCTTGAGGGGAATGGTCCCCTTTTGAGCTTTCCTTCGGCACATCCTCGACATACACCTTCTTTCTCTACTTGGAATTCAGGCATCCCTGTTACCATCTGTCTTACATCAGGTAGAGCTTTGTAATGAAGGTGGGCAAACCTCCGATGCCAAGGTTCGGATTGAAGAGTTGTGTCACAAGACATGACACCTAGCGGACTTCCATTGACCTGATATAATTAATCAACACTAAAACCAAGAGTAAAGGCATATTTAACATTATTTTTCCATATACATACCTTGCCATTGCTAAAGTTTACCTTGTAGCCTTTGTCTTCCATTGTTGAGATGGACACTAGGTTCTTTTTGAGGTCAGGTGCATTTAATACATCTAGAATTTCTAGCCTTCTTGAATGGTTTTCCTCTTCCTCGATCTGCAGCTCTCCTCTTACCTTTGCTGTTGAATTTGTCATTCCTTTGATTTCCCATCAGAGGGATTTTGATCATCGTCCCAGTGTGAGTCCTTTCTATCAGGGCACTCCATTGCATAGTGACCTGCTTTATTGCAGATGTAACATCGTCCTTTTCTTCCACCCTTAGGTCCAGCCTTTCCTTTTGATTTAGTCCCGGAATTATTTCTTTTCT
>APFE030092321.1:0-15024 GCA_000404065.3 Pinus taeda
TGTCCTCATATGAAGTATGAGGTGGTTGACTACAATTGAGGAACTCTTATTGGAAGCTCCTGGGAATGAAATGTGTGAAGAAGGGAAGGAAGAGATAGTGAGATATACAACCATGGTAAAGGAAATTAACTTCTGGAAGACCAAAAATATTTGACTAGGCTATCTCCACGAAATATATGAGTACTGTAATGGAGTCTGAAAAAGAAAGTGACGCTTGAAAAGATATATCTTTGGGAGATGTGTCGATATGTATGCAAGATGTTGATGCAAACTTATAGATGTTATGATGAAAGACCACCACAAGGGTAATGTTGATTTTAATGTTCATTCCTTTATTTTTGAACCAATATTTGGATTGGTTTATATAAGGCCACCAAGGGAATATTTATGGATGTCTTCCACTACTGATGCACATGTAGTAGGATGAAATATCGTTAAGTAAACATGGCATGAATAAAGTAGCATGACACGAAGGAAGGCTACATATAGACCAATGGATTGCTTTCCAATGTTGACATGGCTAACTCATAGATGAAACTGATGGTTTCTCAGTGCCCTATGTAGAAGCCCCAAACATGAAGACTCCTAGATAATGAAAAACAGTTCATAAAATCATGAGGAGTTCTTGAAGAAGCTGGTTGTCTAATCATCTCCACCTGAGAAGTTGTTGTTGGCCCCTTATTAATAGGGAGTGATGCAAGAGCATTGGCTCTCAAAGATCAAGCTTGAAGTATCTAGTCAGACCTAAAGGTCTAAACGTCAGCCCAAGAAGGGTCCACTGTAAAATTTCATGTAAAACAATGTTTATTTCTTAGTAAGCCTAGATAGGGAATCTATTTAGTTGTTAGGTGTCAGTTAATGATATCCCGAAAGAAATGGGATGACTCGAAAGAGTAGTTGTTGTTTGTAGTTGAATGAGTCATAAGTTAGAGATAAGGGTAGTTTTATTAAAATAGAAATTGTTGCATTAGCCTAGGAACTAATTATAGGTTTGTAAGAGTTGGTTGTGAGAGCTAGATAAGCTTAGATTGGCAGTAGAAAAAGAAGGATATGAGATCAACGAGAGAGAGGTCCAGAGGGGGCAAAATGAAGTGGCCAATTCAATTTATATCTATCCAAAGGAGATGAAAGAAATTTCAATTAAGGATATATCCACAAAAATATTAGTTAATGTATTTCATTATTTTGTTATTGCCTTAGTATGGAAAGAATCCAAACCTGAGTGTTGATGGCTGAATAAGGGACAGTATGAGAAAAGGCCAAGAATTAGGTGAGTCTCTGTAAAATAATTTGTTATTAATTAATTGTAGGAAGAGATTGCTTTTCATTTGATTTTCAGTATATGTGTGTGTTTCTCCATCAATTACAATGATAACTGAAATGTTAGTGATGAATGACTATAGACTTAACTCTGTGTTACAATTTTGAGAATAATATTGTGTGGGTTATAGCCAACACAGGGCAGAGACTTGGAATCTGACCCTACCATTGAAACTTCTCACTTGGAAGAGCGATTGGTTTGAAAATAAGAAACCATTGTTGGAGGAAGATTCTGCATTGAAGAAATTCAATTTTCTCAAGATAGTATTTGGTAAATGCAAAGGCATGAATTCTGTGTGAGATCTTTGGAATTTGAGGAGCATTCAATGTGAGGTTGTGTGGTGTTTTCTTCAATATGGAGAAATCCTCTCGATCACTAGATTTCCCTATGAATATGCCAATTTATTTTTAGTCTTATCACAGGTGTGGATGGTTCGTGGTCATAGGGTTAGAGATTTCAGACCCATAGGGTATTGATGGAGGTCGTTGGGCTTACTATGTTGGTTTAGAGGTTGAGAGAAGGCATCACCATGTTAATGACCCAAAGCCAAAATTAGAGATTGCCCTGAATTATAAGTTGGTTGAATTTTTTTTTTCCAAAGAAAAAAGCGAACTTCTTTATAAGTAATAAAAAAGTTACAAGCATATGCAAAAGCATTTCGGCTCATCCCAAGCACTGAAAATCCCATCCTGCAGTACAAAGACAAGGGGGGAAGACAAGAGCCATCCCTTGTATCTGTCAAGTAACAGTCTAGAAACCATAGGCATGAAAACAAAAACATAGCTAAAAACTTCCACTGCTGCTCTACCGAGTTCAGGCAGGCCTAGTCCCTGTGAAAACGGCTTTTTCAGCCAGAGTCAAAGAAAGTCCAATAAGTACAAAAATAGCAGGGCATCCCGATCAGGGAAAAACAACCCGCGATCATACAAATAAGATTTTTGATAAAGTGGTTCAGAAAGTCTGATTTGTAAAGTGAAACTTGAGAGAAGGAACCCGGGTCCCATAAGCCAAAAACGGACGAAGGAAAAGAACAACATCTTAAGTGGAAAGACACAAGATCCACGGCCAAAAATATTTTAAGAGTCCGGAGCGAGGAGAGGATGGAGATCCAACACACGGATCTGTTCATTTTGCAATTCTGAGATCATCCACGCATCCACAGCGAGCTGTAAACCTTCCTTAGAAGCCCGGTCCACTTCTTCATTTCTATCCATGTAGATGTGATAAATGAAAAAAGGATTAAAACGACTTTTTAAAGATTGTATTTCTTCCAGCAGTGGACTTAACATGTAGTTTTGACACCTGAATTTTCCAGTGACCCAATTTATGACATTGAGAGAGTCTCCATAGATCTGAACCGCGAGAATGTTTTTCCTGATGAGCCAGCAGAGGAGGAATTTTAAGGCTGATAATTCAGCGAAATTGTTTGATCCGGGACCGAGGCCGACTGCAGCTTTTAGAGAATGGGTAGAGTTTGGGTGGATGACAATACCAGAGCCCGCTGCATTGTTTTGGGAAGCCCCATCGAAAAACGCCCAGGGAATACCCTCCCTAATATGGACGTCCTTAGGTTGACGAGATTTCTCGGAGGGTTCAGCTGGAGGAATACTGGCAAGAATGGCTAAGCTCTGCATAGCGATCACTTCAACTGGAGTGTTCTAATCCCTAAAGATTGATTTATTCCTGGAAATCCATATACCCCAACATATGATGGGAGGCAAGTTCCTCAAATTCTTCTCAGAGAAACGATTCCACCAATATTCCCAAGCTGCCAGAAGAGACATCCCTTCCCATTGAAGTCTACTCTGAAAAATTCTCTGCACTTCATCCCAGACTTTTCTTGTATAAGGGCAGGCCACAAAGAGGTGGAAAATGGTTTCCGAATCCGAGAGGCATAAGGGGCATCTGCCTGGGCCATGAATGAATCTTGCCTGGAGAACATCCCAGGTAGGGATTTTCTACCTTAAGACACACCATAGAAATAGTTTTGCTTTCTTTGGGCATTTTAATTCCTTCAGGGATTTTACCCACCAGTCTGGAGCAGGCCATCCTCTTTTCTTCATTAGGAAGGAGTACCCCGCCTTTGGGGAATAATTGCCTATTTCAGCATGAGCCCAAACCAGTTTATCCGGTTTGTCCTGAATTCTGACATTTGACCTCTTAAGCTCCTGCAGGAAGACCTGCCAATCTGCCTCCCATCTGGGATCAATGCCCAGCGACTCTGCTGATTTCCAAGCTTGACCCCATATTGTGGAAAGACCCGGGTTTGCAATCTGATGGAGTCCATGGATCCCTAGGGAATCAAGATGGGCAACCAGGGGAGGAGACAGCGCGAAGGATTCGTTGCAGCCCACCCAGGGGTCTCTACCCAGTCTTACATTTTCTCCGTCTCCAACCTGCCAGGCCAGGCCTTGTTCGATGATTTTGAAGGCGTCCACAGTTGCCTTCCAAATTACCGAAGAGTGCCTTCCCTTTTTATTTGGGGTCCTAATCCACTCTTCCAATGGCATGGGATCAATATATTTGCGCTTTACTACTCTGGTCCATAGATTCTCGGAGGTGATTAGGCGCCAGCCAGATTTTGCTGCAAGGGAGATGCTAAAGTCCTGGAGGTTTTTTATGCCCCATCCTCCCCAGTCTTTTGGTTTTGCAATTTTGTCCCATGCCACCCAAGGTAAAACAGAGTCCTCCCTTGAGCCCGACCAAAGGAATCTGCTGCAGAGTTGTCTTATCTTGTGCATAGTGCCTTTTGGAATCCATGTTAAGGCTGCCCAAAAGACTGGCATGGCCTGAAGAACAGACTTCACCAGTGTCAGTCTACCAGCCCGTGATAACCACTTGAGGCTCCAATGGGAAATTCTTTGTTCAATTTTTGCCACCAGCCAATTCCAGTCCTGCTTTCTGTATGCTTGGGGTTTTAACCAGAAGCCCAGATATTTGAAAGGCTGCTCCAGATTACAGGCCTCAAAAGGGAGGTGAGAAGCAATCAGAAGCTCTTCTTGTCTATTGAAGCCCTGCAGGATTAGTTGGGATTTCCTGGTATTTAATTGGAGACCAGTGGCTTTCAAAAACAACTCCAGTATACTTTTAAGTTCTAGTACTTCATTTAAGGATCCATTTGTGAAAAGCAGAATATCATCTACAAACAGCAGGTGGGTTAGGAAAAGATTTACAGCAACTTCCAAACCTTTAACCAAACCTGATCGCTTGGCATTTGTGATCAGTCTGCTGAGCCCTTCAGCAACCAGGAGGAAGAGAAGTGGGGAGAGGGGACATCCTTGTCTCAGGCCTCTTTGGCTTCGGAAGAAGTGTGAGGCAGCCCCATTTATCAGAACAACAAAACTTGGATTTGAGATACATGCCATAATCCAGCTTATGAAGCCCACGTTGAAACCCAGATGGGTCAGCAGTATCCTGAGATATGTCCAACTGATTCTATCAAAAGCTTTTGAGAGGTCAATCTTTATCACGGCCCCTTTTGAATTTGATTTCCTGATGCTATGGATAGTCTCCTGAGCCACCCCAATGGCTTCATGAATTTGTCTGCCATCCAGGAAACCGAATTGTTCTGGGGAGATGGATTTTGAGAGAACCGGCTTCAGACGGACCGCGATGGTTTTTGCAATGATTTTGTAGATGCAGTTGCATAAGGAAATTGGCCTGAAGTTCTCAAAGGATTCAGGATCCTCTTTTTTTGGGATGAGGGCAATGAAAGTTGCATTGAAAGGGGGGGAAATCTCACCTTTTTGCCTTGATTCCTCCACGACCTCCGATAATTCATCCCCAATCAGCTCGAAGAAGTGAGCAAAGAGTTCGACTGTCCAGCCATCCGGACCCGGGCTCTTGTCTTTTGCCATAGATTTTATGATACATTCAACTTCATCCTTTGTCACTTGTTGATGGAGGTCTTCGGCTTCTTCCCTCTCCACAAACTGGGGAAAGGATTGTGCTGTTCTAATAATTTCAGCTAGAGAGATCCCACCTAGATCGGAGAACAGAGATTTAAAGTGATTCTCTCCCATGGCCGATAAAGTCTCAAATGATGATACATCTCTACCCTCAGAGTCCTTTAGCTTCCAGATTGTATTTGCTGCTTTTCGGCCCTTTGCATAGTTATGAAAGAATTTTTTGTTTTCATCTCCTGCTTTCAGCCATATAGCCCTACTTTTTAGCCTCCATTCTTCTTCTTTTTCTAAAAGGATTTTTTCTCTTTTCTTTTCTAGGGCTACAATCCTTTCTTTGGTAGCCTGGGTGGCATAAGCATTTGTCTTAGGGTGTTCAAGGAGGCGGAGTTCCTCATCTGTCTTAATCAGGTCTTCATTCTGTTTTTTCTTTCTATCCGCGGCCCACTCAATAGTGGCCTTCTTTAGCCTTTTTAGATTTTCCATGAAGTAGGATCCCTTACTTTCGAGGAGGTCATTCCCCGCATGACGCCAGGTTTTCCGGAACAGCAGGTTGTAAGACTCTTCTTTTAACCAGGAGGCGTTGAATTTGAAGGGGGTCGCTGGCTTTTTCGGAAGTTTTGCAAGTTCAAATAGGATGGGGAAGTGGTCAGAGTTCCCCCCTTCCCCCACCCATTGTCTGAAGACTGGGATAGAAGCGGCCAGTTGGTCACTTATCAAGAAACGGTCCAGTCTTTTTGCAATATGATCCGCCCCAGTTCTCCTATTCCTCCAAGTTGGTTTTGCTTTGATAAGATTTACATCTAACAGCTTGTTGGAGTGGAAGAGATTTGAAAAGAAATCTGAGAGGGGGTCAGTCCTGGCAGCTGATCCCCATACTTCTGCAGCCCCTATAGAGAAGTTTAGGTCTCCGCCTATTATGAGGGGTTTCTCTTTTAGAAGATCCTTTGCCAATAGGTTGTTCCAGAAAGCTGCCCTTGACTGGCAGGGACCATATACGTTTAAAGACAGAAAAGAGAGGTCAAAATCAGAGTGCTGGAATTCCAAGCCCAAAACATTGGGCATTCCCCAGTGATTTAAGATTTTGAGTCTGCCATCCTTGCAACCTATGGCCAGGCCTCCTGAGTGACCATCTGCATCCAAGCCGACAAAGGACCACCTAGGGAGGATGAGACAGAGTTCCTGTTCAATTTCCACCGCCCTGCCCAGCGTTTCTTGCAGGAAGATTAGGTCAGGCACATAACGAGAGGCAAGCTCCTTTAAGGCCAGTTTTTTGGGTTTACTGGCTAAACCTCTGCAGTTCCAAGACATGCAGATCATTTTATCACTTCTTCAGGGGGTTTTGCTGCTCTAAGCGCCCGAGGGAGAACCATTTGTTTACCATCTGCTACATCAATAATAGCTTTTACTTGTGCTTTAGACAGATTTGACTTTCTTCCCCTGCCCTTTTTAATGGAGGATTTTGCCAGGGAAGGGCTAAAACCACCCACCGGATCTTCTGAGATAGGGGGAAGTTCAGGCTTCTTTCTTAGGGATCTGAGATTGTAGGAACAAGCAGGGGTGGGTAATATGGGAACAGGAGGGACTAAAGGAGTTTCACGGTTTAGATCTATGGAAGGGAATTCCTCAGCAAGAATTTCCACATTTGGAATGAGAAGATTATCATTTGCAACTTGAGAAGGTGCTGAATCAGAAAACACAGAAAAAGAAATGGAAGGGAGATCTGGTAAAGAAGAGACAGACTGCTTACCAGGGGGAGATAGCTCGAGATCTGCGGAAGGACCAGCTGGGGGGACGTCTGAGGCGGGCAACTCCTCTGTCGTAGGGGCTGGAGCTTCCTGTGACTGTGGAATTGATTCAGTATCCATATCGTGCTCCCCTTCCGTCGGATTGAAGTCTGGATAGTCTTTACCCTTCGCGGATGGCTCCTCTCTAATGTTCCGCGCCCGATGTTCCTCCTAAGAGTGCACCCTCTTCTTTCGTCTCCCTAGAGGGCAGTCTCTGGCCAGATGTCCTAGCTCGTGACAGCGATGACACCTCAAGGGCACCATTTCATAATCAAGAATTTGTTCATAGAAAAAATCTCTATATTGCAGCTTCATAGATTCCATTAATTTCCTAGGGTTCAGACGCACGAGGATCCTTGCTATCGGCTATTCATGAGTGATTAAGAATGATTTGTCCGCTTCCAGAAAAGATCCCAATGTGTTTCCTATAGAGGAGAATATAGAGTCCACCCAGAGGAAAGGTGGGATTCCGGGAAGCCTTACCCAGACAGGGAACTCCTCAACCATGTCCTTTGTGGCGTCAAATAGGGGAGACCACCTCTTGAAGAAAACAGGCCGCTTCCCCATTGTCCAGTTCTTTCCCTCGACCCATTCCGATGATGCTTTGTCCTCGAAACTGATCATAAACCAACCTTTTGCCATTGTAACTGCTTTGAAGGATTTTGCAGGCGACTCCTTCCAAAGACCCTCTGCCCATTGCTGCAAGAATTTGGCATTGACCGGACGTCCTCTAACTCTGCCCACAAGCATGCATTCGGCCACCCGCAGGGCGTCTTCGACCTGCACATCCATGCCCAAAAGCAGATTTGCTGGTTGCCTCCTTGGTTTAATGAATTTTGTCTTCTTTCGCTTGTCCCCTGTGTTTTCTCAGCCCGGTGCCTCTTCCCTACAATCCTCGGGGGTTCCTATAGGCAGGAGTCGGCCCGGCGATGCGCTTGCTGATGGGGTAACGATTCTTTCTGTGAGCTGCGGACCCGGCTCACTGAGGGGAGGGGTTTCCTCTCTGATGACCAGAATCCCCTTTCCTGTTGAAGTTTCAGGGCACGGAATAGAGGCACCATCCCCTAAAATGGAAACTTTCCCCGCGTCGGAAGCTGAGAAAAACTTTTCCGGGTCGTCTATTGAGCGATCTTTGGAGAAAAGCGGCCTAAAAACGGTTTGAGGGCTACTTCTAACCCTGAGATCCCTGTCCTTGCCAGGCTCTGCAGCAGGGGAGGTCCACGAAACCTGCTTTCCCGAGCAGTTGATGATATCTTCGAGGCCCCCGGAGTGTTTGAAAACCCTTGAAGGGGAGCTGATCTTCCCCACTAGAGATCGATCCTCAGGCGGAGAGAGGACTTTCCCACAGCTGTCGGAGGGCAAGGGCCAAAACCCTATTGAGTCTGCAACTCTCGGCAGAGGCGTAGCATGATCCGAGAAGAGGGCTTTCTCCTGCAGCGCTTCAGCTGAACGATAAGCTGGATCTGAATGTTTTGTCTGCCCGAAGAACTCCACCAGCGACTGCTCGGTAACTTACTTACCCCAGACAGAAAGGATGTCTTTAGGCGCCGGCTCCAGATCCACCGCTTCATTAGGAAAACCCATGGTAATAACTGGCTAGGTTTTACCCTGACACCTAGCAGGTTCCGATCCAACGCGGGAGCTCTAGAAAACCGGTTATGGTAAAAAGAGATGTGAGGAAAAGTAAAAGCTCCAAACGCGAAACCGCCATGGGGAGCTGTTAGCAGGGGAGAAACTCCAGGAGGAATGCAGGCGCCCTAACCGTCATGGGCAGAAACAAACTCCCAAACGAAAACCGGCTTGCAAGAAAAATAGGGAGAAAAACGATACTGATAGGACTTATGGTACCTTGTAAATGCGGACCCCCTGCGAGGTCGCCATCCATCCTCCCGTACCTGCGAGTCAGCAGTTGGATTGCTGACTAAGTCACCTGGGCCAGGGGCCTAGGGTTTCAAGGTCGGCCCCTGTGCCTGCCTCCATCGCTCTCCAGAATACCTTAGTCTACCCCAAGGAAGCTCAATATATTACATCAAGTTGGTTGAATTTTATGAGATGTATATGCAATATTAATTCAATAATTAATATTAAATATAGTCTTAGGCACCCTAAATCAACTTCAGTTCATACGGCCTTAGAATTTCATTTCTGCTACATCTTTGCATCTTATTTAAATTGTTTCTCAATTTATGCCTTACGGCGTTTCCTTTGCAACATGTAGTCGAAATGCTAGTTAAAAAATTGTTATAAAATTAATTTAAACTAAAGTATTTGTAAAATATGTTAATTTTGAAATGAGTTATGGTTTTTGGGCATGTGGTATTGATAAGCCTTAGTATTGGCCCACGGTATTGCAATAGAATAAATAAAAGACTAGATCCATAACACAATAATCAAAATCCTAGATGGCCTATGGTATTGGTAAACCATTGTATTGGCCCATAGTATTATGATTTTCTTCCCTCCTCTCACTTTTTCCCTCCCTCTCTCCATCTTTCTCTTCTAGATATTTGTCTGTGGTATTGTAAAAAATCATATTTATAAGTTAATAATATCCCTGGTGAAAAGCCCCAAGAGTTAGCTCAATCGGTCAATCAAGTGCCTTGCCAATGGGAGGTCACAGGGTCTAATCCCGAAAGCTCTTGGGGTCAGGTCAGTACAATCCCTTCTACCCCTTCCACCCTAGCATTGAACAATGGACCCCGGGTGTGACCCCCTTCCACCCTTCCTATATATATGTTACATATTTTAATGTGATTTGTATATTCCACCCTAGCATTAAACTCCACCCTAACCCCTTCCACCCTAGCATTGAACAACGGATTATTTGATAAGTACTATATATATGTTATATATTTTAATGTGATTCCACCCTAGCGTTGTTCACCCCCTTCCACCCTAGAATTGAACAACGGACCCTATTTGATAAGTACTATATATATGTTATATATTTTAATGTGATTTGATAAGTACTATATATATGTTATATATTTTAATGTGATTTATTTGATAAGTACTATATATATGTTACATATTTTAATGTGATTTGTATATTATATTTTCTTTAATCTAAAAAGTTGACCCCCTTCCACCCTAGCATTAAACTCCACCCTAACCCCTTCCACCCTAGCATTGAACAACGGACTATTGATAAGTACTGTATATATGTTATATATTTTAATGTGATTTGTATATTATATTTTCTTTAATCTAAAAAATTGACCCCCTTCCACCCTAGCATTGAACTCCACCCTAGCATTGAACAATGGACTATTTGATAAGTACTATATATATGTTGTATATTTTAATGTGATTCCACCCTAGCATTGAACAACAAACCCAGGGTGTGACCCCCTTCCACCCTAGCATTGGACAACTGACCCTGGATATATTTGATAAGTACTATATATATGTTATATATTTTAATGTGATTTGTATATCATATTTTGTTTAATCTAAAAAATTGACCCCCTTCCACCCTAGCGGACCTTGGATATTATAAAATTACTTAAAATACCACAATAGTATATTGTAAATACAAGTTTGACTTGTAAACCTTCCTCTACAATTAAAATATATTCAAACTATTAAATATATTTATATCTTCAGTAACCCTTCCAAAAAGAAAAAAAAGCTCTTAAAAAATGAAAAAATGAGCAATTTACCCCTAACAAAAAAAATCATTTTGAGAGTATATTCAAAATATTAAATCTATTTATCTTCGTAACCCTTCGAAAAAGAAAAAAAAACCAAAAAGAGACAATTTACACCGTACCAAAATAAATTAAAAAAAATACCCTTTTCAGTTAAGTGGGTAGGGTTACACTAGTAGGGTTTCGCTGTTGTTACTTGAATTCTTATTTATTCTGATCTTTCTCCCTTTCATTCCATCTGTATCGTTTTTTATTGTATGTTATGTTCTATATGGCTTTGGTATCTATGGCTTAACCTATCCAACCAGGAAAAGTCTAATTCTGTTGGGTTAGCTTAGGTTCCCGCTTATCTGAATTGAAAGTCTTCCAGGTTTATATTCACTAGCGGGTAGTACATCTCTTAAATGGAGCCTTTTGCTGTTCTTCCATGGCAATTACGGCGAGAGTGTCTGTTAAGAGTTCCTTACCATTCCCATGGAAACCTCAGAGCAGTTTGCAAAACCTGGGAAACCGCTATCAAGCACCCTGAGTTCTATGAAGACAGGAAAAAGCGTGGGACTTTTGAGCAGTTTATATGTTTGGTGGAACTCTCGGAATTTCTGGATGACACTCATCCTAATCTACAAATGGTGATTTCTTTGTTCGACCCTCTGCGAGGCACACGGAAAACACTTCCTCCCCTTCCCCACTTCCCGGGCTGTCATGCCAGAATTCCTCTTTTTTGTGACTGTCTTTGCGTCAACCAAAGACGGGTTTTGTTAGGCGGATGTAATCCCATACCCCAAGAGGAGAGGCTCAAAACCGTTTTCATCTTCGATTTGGCGTCGAGCAAGTGGAGCCGCGGTGCCGACATGCCGGTGAGTTCAGCATTCGGCGGGTACTCGGTTTCGCCGCAAGGACTCATTTACGTTGCCGGCGGAGAGGATGGAAATGAAAATCTGTTGCGATCTGCAGCTGTTTACAATGTGTTTGAAGACCAATGGAAGCTTCTTCCCGACATGAGCCGTGGACGGGATATGAGCTATGGCGCTTTCCTTGACGGCAAATTTTTCGTTATTGGCGGTGACATTGATGAGGGGGGTGATCTTAGGGGTGACAGTGATGAGGAGGGTGATGACGAGGGTGATCTTAGCGGTGACAGTGATGAGGAGGGTGATCTAATCGGGTGGAGTGCAGAAGTTTATGATCCAGAAAGAGGGGCATGGACAACGCTGGAGAATATGTCGGATGTCGGATACCGGGGGAGACCCACGGGGGTGTCTGGTTGTTTCCTCTTCCGGGCGGTTGTATTCGTTTGAGAAGCAGCGGGGAGTGATGGAATACGATTCCGATGAAAACGTTTGGAGGGCCCTGGGTTCTATTCCTAAAACCCTTCGACGGATTTCGCGTTCTGTAGCGTGGCGTGAGAAGATTTTTGTTCGCGGTTATGTTGACAGTGATGTTCCGGTTTGTTATATGTATGAGCCCCCGCCTATAAGAAGTGCAGCAGGACAACAAACGGAAAGGACTGGGATGTGGACTGCCATTGAGAGATCAGAAAATTCTTATCTGCACAATGGACATAAGATTCACCGTGCTTGTACTTTTGAGGTTTGAAGTACCAGTGAATACAGCGAACTTAATAGATGCTTGGTAGGGAATTTCACATTCCTGTTATCAATGAATAGACATTGGTAATAGATTTCAGATAGTATTTCAAAAATTTTATGGCATTCCAGAATAAGCTTTCAAAGTGTTTGAAACTCATATTATATTTTTGGACTGAACAGTGTGCTATTATGAATTATTAAAATTTTCAATTTTTTGTTGGTATTCCGGAGTAGGAGTTGTAAACCTTAAATCTGTTGCAGTTTCTCATTTTCCATAGTTTTTTCTTGCTTCACCAGAATTATATACAGTTTCTCAATGTCCATATGTTTTCTTCTTGCTTGTCCATGATCAAATCAGAATGACAAACCCGTCTGGCTCATTTCCGTAACGACCTTCTGTTGGATTTAGAGACGTCTAATTACAATAATTAGGTTGGCCATGCGTGCATTATGATTATGATATCAAATACTGTCAGCAAGATTACGTTTATGTAATGATTAAATATGCCAAATAATGTGATTAATTAAGTTATTGCATTAAACGTATTTAAATAAGGATTTGGATACAAATACATATAGAATAATTTTAATCAATTATAATTTTTAATGGACCGATTATAATTGATTGAAATGATAGCAATAATAAATTTCTTGACAGCCGAAATTTGGCTGTCAAGAAATCTGGACAGCTGAAATTTAGCTGTCAATTGACAGCCAAATTTCGGCTGCCCTAGGATTGGGACTGCTATAAAAGGGTTGAGTCTCCAAGGCTTGCAATCAGCCAGACATAGTCTTCTCCATTGGAAGACTTGATACTACTATCAAGGAAGAAGCCAGAGCAAATGGATTGCAAGCTCTTGGAAGATCAAGAGGCCAACAAGCTCAAAGTCATAGACCAGGAGCTTTAGAAAGAGGGACAAGTAAGTTCCGCTGTGCATTATTTTCAATTTCTTACAAAGGAGTAGATCTTGGTTAGGGTTTAAAGTAATTAGGAAAACCCATAAATTAAATCTAACAATTGGTATCAGAGCTCCCTTATGTAAGAATTGCAGTTTGATTCGTTTTTAATTGCAGTCATTTTGTCCATAAAGATTTTGAGCGCTCTCTTGATAGGAACTATTCAGTGTTTAAACAATTGCAGTGCCTCTTAAAAGAGCTAATAGCAGAGGAACTGTTAGTTTGAAATCACTTGATTTGAATATTGAAAATATATGATCGAAGAGATTTCGCATAAATTGCAGAAGAGAAAAGACGTAGGAACACTTCTTTGACTCCACAGTGTAATGTCTATCCAAAAGATAGTTTCAGCTATACCTGTAACCTAACAACAAAACCTTCTGAAGCTGTTTGGAATAAAGAATCTGTTTCCGGGAAGAACATTGAGTATAATAGCATAGACAGGATCAAACCATTGATTTAAAAACTGAAGTTTACAACACACAGAAAATCCACCAGCAACAGAGATTGTTGTTGTTAGTTTATATATAGAAAAGTGTCTTGTTCACTGGCATTTACGTATTGCAAATTGATGTCATTCTTCTCTAAAGATAAACTTCCAAGGCTACTACACCAATCTTTATTCGATGGTCTGGCAACTAGCTTACTCAATTGCAATTCTCAGAGCTAGGGATAAAACTTGTAGACTTCATTGAGCTACATTTTACAGTTCTTCTGAATGTTTTGTTGGACACTGCTTTTGCATCTAAGAAATTAGAGGAAACTAAACTGAATATTATGCATTCGTGTTTTATTAAATTTATTGACCTTCCAAACACTTCTTACATGTGCAAAAATTCACAAACAACGTAGCAGAATAGAGAAGCTCTTAAATGTTGTCCTCAAAATAAGGTGCAAATCAAATTTTGCATAGGAGGCATAGTTTTGATTCAAATGAAAAGCAAGAAGGCCATTTTTTTCACATTCAATGAAAACTGGAAATCATTGAGTATGTCAGTTTGGTTCATACTATTTTGGTCCAAAAAGGAAAATGTGGCCTTGTTTTGTCGTAAAAAAGGTGCATATTGGGAAGCCCTTTCCATCAAAATGATTAGTACTGTGACAAAGGAGACTCGGTTCACTGATAAGATCAACAGAGGATTTCACATTGACAGGTTACAACGCAGTAAATAACAATGTAGGTTAACACAAAACAACAGAGGAAGTCTCCTGCAAGATGTGAAAGGAAATGCGCAGAAAACACTGAAACAATAGTAATATTCACACGGTGAAACCCATAAGCCCATCAACAGAGATCAGATCTCCATAAGGGTATTTTCCTACACTGTGCTGAACTATATTTCAGCAGTGCCCCCGAAATTTAGTCCTCCGCAATTGATTGCACACAAACACATGAATATCATTTATAAACGGTTTTGGGCGTTCATAAGTTTTTTTCTGTTGAGATAACCAATTTGTGGGAATGCAGCTTAGCATAAGATGAGTTAAAGTGAGAATGAGCTTATAAATTTTATTTAGGGGCTAAATTTTTTTATTGGAGAGTTACCAGCAATTTTTAGGGGCTAAACTATTCTCCAAGCAAATTTTATTTAGGGTCTAAACTCTGTGCATTAATTTAGTTTATAAGGGTGAAAATATGGTAGAGTAATTGTGAGTAATTGTAAGTGATTGTAATTTAGGTTATAATAATTATAATTACTATAATTAGGATTTAGATATTATTTAAAATTGGTATTAACAGCAATTAAAGGGTATAATACTGAATTCTAAATTGATCACAATAATGCTAATTATGGCATAAAAATTTGTATTAACGTT
>APFE030092331.1:3618-53748 GCA_000404065.3 Pinus taeda
CCATTCTATCTTTTTTTGAGATGGTTTCATAACAGAGGCCATTTCACTCGACAGGGCTTGATGTGTGTGTGTGTGTGTGTGTGTGTCTCTCTCTCTCTCTCTCTCTCTCTCTCTTTAATATATATATTATATATATATATATATGATATATATAGTAGGAACTCTAGTTGTGAGGCCCTTATGACGAGTTTCAAAGTCAAGTAGGGTTTGGAGGAAAAAAATAAATAAATATGTTTTACCCCATTCCTCTAACAGTATGAGGGGTTAGGTGATGCTACACATCCGCTTTTTACAACATCTACTTCTTAATCCGCTATTACCAACGTTTGTGCTTCTCAAATTATTTTCTTGATCCTTTCGGTGCTGGTGTAGTGTTGGGTGGAAGAAACGCCTCTTTGGCTACCCAATTTCAAGCTTTGACAAGCAAAATGAAATGGCTTTCTACCCCCTTAATTGTTACAGCAGCTGTTGTTACAACATATATTGTTACAACTGCTGTAATGGTGACTTCTTTAGTAGTTTCAATAGTAGAAATTGTTATAACATCACCTTTTATAGTTGTTTCAACATTTTCAATAGTAATGGGTGTTACAACATCAACTGCTACAACATTTTCAACATATTTAACATTGACATGTTGGTATGCCATCTATTCTTACAACATATGTTGTTACAACATCTGCTTCTCAATCACTATTACCTATTTTTTTGCTTCTTAATTTGTTTTCTTGATCCCCCAAGTGATGGTGTAATGTTGGGTGAAAAAAACACCTCTTTGGCTACCAACTTTCAAGATTTGAAGATTTGACAAGAAAGATGGAATGGCTTGTTGTTAAAATATATGTTATGGCATCTATTGCTACAACATTCGTTGTTACAACATTTGCTTCTCATTCTATGGTTACCTATGTTTGTACTTATCAATTTGTTTTCTTGTTTCCCTAAGTTCTAGTGTAGTGGTGGGAGGTAGAAACACCTCTTTTGCTGCCCATTTTCAAGATTTGACAAGCAAAATGAAATGGATTTCTACCCCCTCAATTGTTACAACATTTGTTGTAACAACATCCACTCTAATAGTCACGGTTTTAGTAGTTTCAATAGTAGCAGTTATTATAGCATCAAATTTTAGAGAAGTTTCATCATTTTCCACAGTAATGGATGTTACAACATTTTCAACAGATTTAACATTGTCATG
Source organism: Pinus taeda (assembly GCA_000404065.3). NCBI lineage: Eukaryota > Viridiplantae > Streptophyta > Pinopsida > Pinales > Pinaceae > Pinus > Pinus taeda. The sequence goes on from APFE030092331.1 coordinate 4,814, forward strand.
TTCTTATGACATCTATTCTTACAACATCTACTATCACAACACACGTTGTTATAGCATTTTCTTCTCACTCTGTTGTTACTTATGTTTGTGCTTCTCAATTTGTTTTCTTGATACCCCAAGTGATGGTGTAATGTTTGGTGGCAGAAACACCTCTTTGGCTGCCCACTTTCAAGCTTTGACAAGTAAGATGAAATGGATTGTTGTTACAACATCCACTATTATAACATTTGTTGTTACAACATCTTAGTTTTAACTTATTTGAAATTATGTGCACTTTGATGTGATGTAATATGATTAATGTTTCATTTCATAATTTGTAATATTAGATATATATAAGAGAGAAATTAATTATTGCATGAAATAAATAATAACTCTTCATTCTAATGTGAATTTTTTTTGCAAAACAAGGATCTTCCAAAATATCTTAATGATCCTTATCACATAGATCCAGATCACATTGGCTCCAATGTTAAGATGGCAGATGTTACTCATGATGACATAGATACATATGACAACAAGGTTGAGATCAATACAAAAGATGATGATGATGATCACAATGGTGATGAAGATCATGAGGCAGTTGTTGGTAGCAACTAGTGACATTCATGATCATATAGACTGCATCATGGATCATTCTTGATATATTGTTATGATGTTGATTTTCATGGTTACTATCATATGTATCATTTTCATGGCCTCATGTACCATATTACTTCCTTGTATCTTTTTGACATGTATCATTTCAACTTATATCATTTGGACATGACGTATCATATTGACTTGAATCATTTTGTCTTACATGATTCATCATTTTTATTTATATCATTTGTACATGATGTATTATTTTGACTTATGTCGACTGTTGGAGATGCATCATTTTCACATGTTATTTTTTTTTAGAGGAACATGTATATTTCTATTAATCAAACTAGAATATGGTAAGTGCCATTACATTCAAAAGCATCAAAATTTTCAGAGTCTTCAAAAATTGCTCGACCAGTATCTTTGGGTATGCAGTAATGTTTTTTTCCATATTGACTACATCATTCTTCTTGTAATTTCTCCAAAATACCCCATTAATGCTTACATACCTACATAACATAAGCTACTTATTTATTACTATGAAATTAACTACCCAGCTCCCTCCATATTGTTTTGGTCGAGTTCCTTCGTAGAAGCCTTATCCGCTTCCTCCTGTTGGAATGGTTTCGCTGCTCCAAAATTTCAAATTTATCCATGATCAATTAGATTCTTTGTAGAGTTATCCTTGTATTTGGGCCCTTGCAATGATACAATTTGATACATTTTTGAATTATAACTAGAGAGTCTCCAAAGACATATATGATGACGATCTTGTCAGTATTGACTCATCAATTTTTATATGTTGAAAGTGGTTGATGATTTGGATGCATATTTTTTACGTATGATGGTTTTGATTTACTGCTCATAATGGATGTTGTCAAATTCACTTAAATTATAGATATTTGATTCACTTGTTTTAATTATAGATGATGATCATGTTACAATAATTATCTTTTTATTATATATATATTGGATGTTGTAGATTCTTTTTTGGTGGATATTTAATAAGTATAATGATGTTGTTAATTTGTATGGATGTTTGTTTCCCTAAAAATTCTTTATAAATGTTATCCTATAAAATATTTCAAATGCATTCATATGATGTATAATCATATAACTTATTTAAGAGACATGATATATTTAACTAATTAAATTGAAATAAAACATATTAATTTAACAGTGTGCAAAACAAGAATCATTTTAGGAAGCAAACAAAGAAGCAACAATGGAAGCTACACTAGAAGCAAAACTGGAAGCCAAATTAGAAACCAAATTGGATGCATATCTTGGCGCTAAAGTTGGCACTAAACCTAGCTCAGTTTGGCAATAAACTTGGTGTTATTTCCTATGATTGGAAACAAAAAAAGAAGCAACAATGGAAGTCAAATTGGAAGCAAAATTGGAAGCCACATTAGAAGCAAAAATGGACCCAAAATTGGAAGCCACAGTAGAAGAAAAATTAGAAGCCAGACTAGAAGAAAAATTGGAAGCCACACTGGAAGAAAAATTGGAAGCCATACTAGAAGCAAAATACGAAGCAAAATTGGAAGCCACACTAGAAGCAAAATACGAAGCAAAATTGGACGCTAAATAGGAAGCCAGACTGAGAGAAAAATTGGGAGCAAGTCTCGGTGCTATTTTCATCAATAAAATGATGCTATTCCAGATGTTATTTACGATGTTATTCATGGTACTGTTTATGATGTTATTTTTGGTGCAACTTATGACGCAAATCTAGGAAAATTGTGGGGCGTTATTTATGGTGCTATTATTCCGATGTTATTTCTAATGTTGTTTCTAGAGAAATTTACGGCGGAAAATATGGTGCTAGTACAAACCTACCTAGTTGCGCCCATTTTTGCATTGGTAATGGTGTCCAATTTGTGAACTAAAAAACACTAAATTATGGCGCAATTTTAGGTGCTATTTCCCTGTTATGTTGTAGTGACCCTTCCATTTTTTACATTCATCATTGTTTCCATATTTTCTTTTAAACCATCATTCAAAACTCCCATGTCGCATTTTATTTTTGCTTTCAAACCATCAATTTCCCCTTTTAAACCATCCATATTAGCATTCATCATCACTTCCAATTCATTTTTGGTTACTCTTTGCGAGAGCTAAATTTGTTGCACTTGGTCTCGTAATTTTGATATCATGCTCTTCTTCATGCATCATACTAGAGCTTTCTGTTGGCTTACTGGGTGTATCCATTTTTTTTGTTTTGAGGCATTTTAGAGCAAATAATGATATCTATGCTTCAATATGCCCTTTGAATCACTTCAAATTGATTTTTCAAACAAAAGTTATGCAAATTTAAAAAAATAAACACATTTTTATTACTTTTAGGAGCTTGATATTGAAACTACTGTATCTCTATAATTTCAACCTCTCAAGGTTTGAAATTGGGTCCTAAGATAGCCCTTTGTGTCGTATTTCCAACCCAACTAGTTAGACCAATATTGGATTCTTTAAGATGAAGTTATGCCAAGTCTCCCACGATGACCTAATTATGGATTGGTTCAGTAGAGTGAACTTGTATGGTATGTCATGTGTCACTGTTTTGAACTTCATCTATGAAAATGATACACCTAAAACTATCTTCTATACAATTTCTTTCACTTTTTACATAATTCAAATCTAATTCTCAAAGAGAAACTTATGACTATTTTCCTCGAAACGCCTATTTGAGAACAAATTGTAGAGCATGCAAATACCCTAACTTCCTTCGACCATATCTCTGGAAATATAGTGAACTAAGTTCTGAATCTTTTACACGATGTTCATCACAATTTCTACTTCATGTGGTCAAATTTTCAACTTTTGAAGCCTCATGGAAAATAAGTTATAGAGAAAATGCCAAGATGTCTTGTTTGAAGTAGTGAAACCCTAGGATCCAAAGCTCTAATCCCAAATGTTATGTAACGAGATAAAAAAACATAAGAAAATATAGATCAACAACTTGAAAATAAGTCTCTTCAAGGTGGAAACCTCCTTTTATATCACATAAATGAACAATTCTTGGATGATGAAAATGACAAGGCCTCCTTTGTATATATAGGAGTCTAAGGGGTCAAAATATAATTAGGGCCTACATAACAATAATAATAATGTAAGGGCACAACAATAACAATGTCGGGGTTGCATTAGTATTATAGGTACCTAATAGTTGATCACAAAGAATCTCTCGTAGACAAACTCCCAAAACATGTCATGCACTTTACACCACACTTATGTGGGACCAAAGAATTTTGGAATGTATAAAGGATCAAGCTAATAGAAATAAGAACAATGCAAGACCTTACCTTGAGCAGGCCCAACTCAGGGCTTGGAATATGCCTAAAAACTCACAAATTCAGGAATACAACTTCAGTAAGCAAGCCAACGCATCCATGTGCAGAATTTATATTAAGAGTAATCAAAATTATAGTATAGTTCACACACTGTATATATATCTGTCTATACTTAAGAGTACATATATTTATATGACAGAGGGGAATCTAAGTCCCAACAAATCATCTGAAATTAGAGGTCGCTTTAACCAAAACAATTTACCACATGATACATCAATTGTCTAAATAATGAGTAAACATAACAAGGAAACCCTGCAAGTAATAATTCATTTTCCCTCAATGCTATAACGATTGTTACACGTCGAGGCATCTCAGACAATGTTTAATTATAAATGCAACGATTTGTTAGACACAAAACACTTTTCTCAAACTTGGATGAAATATGTAGGATACACAAGCTCGTGATTGGTCTCATGCACATTGTTCATGGAATAATACGCAAGTGGCTACACATGTATGTTATGGATTCTTCGCAGATGCTCTAATTGAAGTTGATTCCTCTTTATAACATTTTGTTAAACCTATAGGTGCCATCTCTTATGATTTCCACACGCCTATTAATCACATAATACCATTTGCACACCTTTGCAAGCTTAAGTTAGTGCCTCTTCATATATATATATATATATATATATATATATTAGAGAGAGAGAGAGAGAGAGAGAGAGAGAGAGAGAGAGAACTACTCTTTTAACACCCTCTAGTTCTAATATATAAACATGATAAGAAAAACAGTAAACACATATTTCATAACTTAAACTACCTATGGTGTATGTAAAAGGTTTTAATGGTAATCTTTAGGGAAAAAGAGGTGGATAAGTAAAAAACAATGTAGTTAATTTCACAACAAAAAGCTCAAATTTGTAGCTCGCCACCAAGGACATGAAGTCTTTATATGATTAGTCCCTAATAGTATTCCAAGAAGATATTAAACATATTCAATACATTTTAATTATTAGATAAGCCTCATATGATCTAAACTTTTTGTGCAAGTTGAAATTTGTTTGCGTGAGGCATTTCTAGAAGAGAAGCATTTCTCATTTGGTCATCGTTCAATGACTCTTATAGGGTACTTGGGAAAAACATCTTTATGCAATAACAACTCCAAGGAGGAGTTTATGGACAACCTTTGCCATTGTAATCAGTTTGGAAACAATATTTTGATGATAGGGGATTGTTGGAAGCTATGCCCATATTTTCAAACTATTGACAAACATTCACAATGTTATGCCAAGAATAGATGATGAAAACCTCATTCAATCTAGGATTAATAAATATTCTCCATAGAAGAGCATCAAATATTTGACACTTCAATCCACATCTTTGCAACAAGTTTTTTTAAACATTATTGTCAGTAACCATAATAAGAATGTGCTCAATCCTTGAATATGTTAGTCGCAAGAAGTGTCTTTGAATCAATAAATGGCTCAAAATCACACCAATAGGATAATAACTAATTGGAAAGACATGTATTTCTATGTGTAGGTCAATGAGTTATGTTATCCTGCAATTTATGGGTCCATGCATGATTAGTCAATGGTACTCTTTGAGTTATCATGCAAGTTGTACATGCACTAAGAATTATCCCTCCAAATTTGCCAGGATATGTTATTGTGGCATTTGATAAATATAATGGCCCTCCGTGGGACCAAACCCACCAAATGCATGTACCAATTCCACCAATAGATCACAGTAGCAAGAAATAAGTCCTCCTTAAGATGGTTTGGGCATTCATTATACATAAATACCAAGGAATGACCTTAAAAAGTTGTATCTTTGACATGGGTAACATCTTATAGTCCTCTCCTCCTCTCACCAGTGTCTCACCCGGGGTCTCTAAATATTCCTCATTGTTGGGTGCTTTCCCTAGTCCTCACCCTCCCATTTCAGAGCCTAACTCTATGAGTGTTTGCATGTTACATGTGTCACAGGCTTCTCTCAAGCAGTCTAGTACTTTTGATCCCCAACCAGCTCCTCAACACCCTGCAGTTACCATCCCAGCTAAGCCCTCTAGATCTACGCCCCCAATACCTCCTCCATTTATGGGTGCCTCTCCTATGTTTCCATTAGGAAATATTCCTCCAGGTCTCAACCATCCAGGAGCTATTCCGTCGAGACATTACCCTGTAGGCCAGATACCTTTCCTATTTCCCCCTCTAAACATATTTTTTGTCCCTGTCATGGCTTTATTGGTCCTTCCTAGACTTTTGGGATCCCATTATGGTACATTGATCCCCCTACAAGCATTCCGCCTGGTCAGCTACGACCTTATCATGCTTTAACCCTGGTTCAACTGGTACCTACCTCCCTGTTGTAGCGACTAAATCCACCTTCCAAAATTTTGGCCTGCACCAATTTTGAAGCCTCCCTTGAAGAGTTTCACTTAACGACTGCACACACTCAGCTTCACTCTGTGAGCTTTTGTGAGTCTTTACATCCACCTTGCTTGTTCATTGCATTCAAGTCTCTGCATACTGATGTCTAAGTCATTCTTGCGACCATGTTCTGGTTATGCTCAAAGTCTTCGCTTCGTATGTGTTTGTTGTATTCGCTATGAAAGCATCTATTGCACTCACACAAGGAATCACATTCAATGTTGTGCAAGCATTGTCTCGATCAATGAATGATCAATCATGAGTGTCGCACTTATCTCTTACACCGTCAGTCAGTCTTGTTGAACATGTGTGTCTAGATGGTTTGGTCATTTCATCGTCAGTCATGCAAGTGTGTGTTCTTATGATCACCTATGCATCTTTCAGTTGTTCACACACTTAGCCATTTTTTATGAAGGTTCTAATGACCTGACTCCCCTCTGACAGCCGAACCATCACCCTTCCATCGACTCAATCGACTGTCAACCAAAATAGTGCTGAAGCACCAAGATAGTCTTTTCAAGTTGCACTGCCCACAAGCAATCCAATCAACTCTCATGCTGGCCACCTAGAGAGTCGAACTCGACAGTCACCCCGGGACTAACTCCCCTCAAAAATTGTGCAGAGGCCACTAACTTCACCCACTCAAATGACGGAGGAAATTATGCAAACAAGCCAGATAGACACCAAGTGCCCGTCCTTGCTTCCCTCAGAAAATTGCGCAATTTTCCCAATCAATCATCTTAGCAATCGACCAACTGTTCATCTTAGAAATTGTGTAGTGTTCATGAGCGGGTCTTCCACTACCCATCACTCAGCTTAGTTCATAAATTGTGCAAAGATGATCAGCAAGCAGCCTCGCAGTCTCAGTGCAGTTTCCTTGCTAACAACACCTAACAACAGACTGCCAATTCCCTTTGGGAATTGTGCAATTTCTACTGCTCGCATCCTAGGCAGCCAACTGGCAGTTCCCTCTAGGAATTGCGTAGTTTTTGCTACCAATGACCCCAGTAGCTAATTGGCAGTTCCCTCTAGGAATTGCACAATTTTGGATGCCAGTGACCCGGGTAGCTCCCCAAAAAACCGCGCAATCCCTGTCTGCTGACCCTTCATGCAGCTCGACCCATTCCTATGGAAAATTGTGCAAATCTAGTTGTCCAACCTGGCTGCCCATCATTCTGAAAAATGCACAGAGCATGCCTGCCTTGCCTACAAGCAGCTTGGACTGTTCCTCCCAAAGTTTGTGCAATTTTTCCTCCTAGCCGAGCCAGACCTTGCAAATAGTCATTGTCGACTCAGATTGCATGTCTCCATCTCTCAGTGACTCTTGCACAATTTTCATTAGCAGTTTCCCGGAGCCATCATCCCACATCACAGCCTTGCTGCCTCTCTTGATCACCTGCATCCGAATGATAATGTTTCATGGTAAAGTAGGAGGTTTTGGATTTGATGTAATCTCATCATGAGTGATTGTAGGTACAAGTAAACCAAAGAACATGGCAAGACGATGAAGGGATGAACGAAGGGAGAACATGCAAAATTACAGGTTCACCAACATATGAACAAACGAAGCATGTGAAGCAGACGAGCACAACGAACATGCACCTTAGCGAACAGATGAGCCTGTCAAGCCTTCCAACATGCAAGCAAGGAACAACACGCTAAAGCTTCATCAAGTGAACCAAGGACCATCGAAGACTCCGCGCACTTTTCCATGCAGAGGTGAAGCTATGATACACCATGAAGACATCCATCATCCAACAGCACTATAGTTCGACATGCACTCCAGCAACAGCACGAGTGTTCCAACATTGTCATGTCAAGTCATGCCACCCACATCTCCACTATGGGCTTGTTGTCAACCAGTGTGATGTAACGTGAAGTCCAAGAGACCCACTTGTTGAACAACGATTCATGTAAGTCGAAGAGTCATGGAAGTCAAACGATCATGAGGGTAGTTGAATAGCCACAAGGGTCAGTTTCACCCTTGGCTATAAATAACCCCTCATTTGTACATGCAAAGGAATTTTCACCTCATCTCCTCCCACATTTCCAAGAGAGTCTATAACTTTTTCTTTGAGGAGTAATTAGTGGCTCCAACGCCTCGCTGACAGGGTTAGTGATGTATGGTGTGACAATGTGTCTTGGAACTTTCGCTTAATTTAGAAGCCTGTTAATAAGCTAGCATGTTTTCACACATGTATTGTATATGTTGTAAGACTGATCTTTAACACTTGTAATGCGTGTTGCTTTAACTTGTGTTCTACATTTGAACTGTTTCATTTGTTGTAATGCATAGTCTATTAATGGAAATGTGTTGTATATGTTGTTAATGTTGTCCTGTCAGCGTCAGCTGCTCTTTCGGACATCAGACAAACCTTTCACCTAAACCTTGTTGTAACAATCATTGTACTCGTTCAGACTGTTCCGTGAGTGTTGTACGTGTTATCTTACCTTGCATGTTGTGACTTCCGCATCCGAGTGGACTGCTCCGCCAGAAGCTATGTATGTCTTTTTGTTTTGTGTGTTCCTAGACAAGTTGGGACTCGTCCCTTTCAACCTGGAACTCACCTTCACCTTCTTCCCCTCACAGTGAAAGAACCATTGACACAAGTACACTTACACTCACTAGGCACACAAACCTCACTTCTCGAAGACAAAGTGAACTACTCTCCTGTGCTAAAAAGAGAGAGTTGAGGCAAATCCTTAAGACAATGCCAACCGGGCCATCATACCGGATGGGACTCCCACACCAAACGTTGTGAGGTCTAGTTGGGACTTCATACCGGGGTGATCCCCTAAATGTTAGTGGGTCCAACACCGTCAACACGCCCCTACCACTACTTCAATTCCATCACAACCTCAATAGGAACTCGTTCTTGTTGCGAAAGTATCTGGACAGGGGGGCAAAGCTAAGAGGAAAGAACTGAAAGACAAGGCTCCCCAAGCTCCTCCAGCCCCTAAGTCCCCAAATCCATCACCTTCATGTGTTTTGTGTAAAGTTGTTGGGCACACCACTAATAATTGTCCCGAGTTTCCTCATCTTACACCATTGGTTCATGAAACGTTCCCTAAGTCAAATATCCCTGAAGTCCGTGTAAACTAACCGAGTCCATCCAAGAAACTCAAAACATTGTGCACAAATCTTCATTGTGCTTTGTGTGATCATCATGGTCACTACTCCCATTGTTTCCCTCATCTCGATGAATTTCGTGATTGCTTTGAAGCACTTCGCGAATACGAGGCCACTCGTAGTGGAACCCCTACTCCTCTACCTGTGGATTCTGGTATTACCTAGTCAACCATAACAGGGGGACTCTAGTCCCACCATCACGATATGTCGAGATGATTGACACCACAGGCCATACCCTTTACTTGTCGTCATCCTTGAGTTCCTTGTAGGAAAACCTTTCTGAGTTTTCTATGCGTACTCTATCAAACCTCTTTCGAAAGAATCCCAAGTCTCAACATCCGTAGACCCTCCATCTACCAGCTCATTGTCTACCATTCAAGACGATGCATATGTGAACCTTACTGCTTAGGTTGATGCACAAGGTAACGTTGCTGCATCATGTAGTCAGTCTTCCTCCCATCCGCCCATCTTCCATTCTAATGAGGACATCATGGAAGCTATGTCTACCCCTGATTACCCTTGCACTTAGGAAAGGGGGCATATTTTTTGGAGGATTCTAAAGGTCATCTCCTTCCTAATTCTCCTAATGCGCTCTACCTCAAGAAATTTTTCTCATGGCACATCCCTTTGATTTGTGTTTCTTTATTTCTGCCATGAATTTAGGTAGATTACATCATCTCATCTGTTGTCTTTTTCACCTTTCAGATGGATCCATCATCCACACCGTATATTGGTCATGCTGATGCTGCGAGTCGCTTGTCCCGGAATCTAGCCTCGATAGCCTAGGCCATTTTTACCCCCTTACATAATTTAGTCCTTCCGAATGGCATGTGCATTGGACTTGCCACTAATAATCAGGCTGAATATGATGCAGTGATAGGTTTTTTAGTTGATGCCCTTGCTCATCGCATCCTTCATCTTCATGTTCGTTTATATTCCTTGCTACTTGTCATGCAATTGAAAGGTGTGTATCATGTGCATAACCAAGTCCTATTTAGAAAATATCTATGAGTTAAGCTGTTGGTACGTGAATTTAAAACCATTACTTTCAGTCATGTTCAATCCCCTTTAGGGGGCATCATTCCCACCTTTGAATACCTGATCAATCCCCTACATCACATATGCTTGCGTGCAGTATCCCATGCTTGGGGGCATGATGGTTTTCCCCTAGACATCTTCTCAATTAAGTCTCAGCTTAGATCCCATCGAATCTAGGTATGGTCGATTATCCTCCCATTCCTTGGATAGTTTGTCCTACTAGCCTCTCCACCAAGCCATATTCACATCGTATATCGTAGACGTTTGACACCATATCGTCAAATATTCTACTCTATGTCCACATATTCCACATGTTCAACTTCGTGGGTGAGGATTATTCTAGACCTCCTCTTGCAGTTCATTCTCATTTTCCTCTTCCCTTATTTCTTCACCAGGAACCATCGTTCCAAGAAGCATTAAGGTCATCTTTAGACAAGTAAGCCCACTTTCGTGAAAGTCACAGATCTTGTTCTGATGGTGGGTTTGTCAGCCATGATCTCCATAATATTTAGGGCCTTCTCCTCCTCTCAAATTGGAGGGAAATCACCCTTTTATAGGGAAACCCACAATTTTTCTGTCACACATTGTGGCCAAACCGTAACTGAGTTTGACGAACCGTCAGCACTGTTGGAAAGATCTCATCGAGCTTGATAATGGATCTTCCTCAATTTTTGATGATTTGACAATTCACCAGGATGTCATTTTTCCAAGAAGGATCACTTCATCGCCTCTCAAAATCAAATTTATTCATAAAACGACACTTGTACTTTGAGGTCCACCTCCCCTTAATACTTTTCGTACCATATGTCAATTTTCGTCATGTGTAACCATCATTTACTCATGTTTTGATGGTCCCCACTGGGCTAGTCTGTGTGGTAGCGTCATCGAGTCACCCTTGTTTAGAGCATCCGCAATGAATCACTCTTACATTCATGGAGTCTGTTTCACATCCCATTATATCATGTCACCGTATTCCATCCATCTTTGCATATCGTTCATCTTTTGTTTCTCATTTTGGCCTCTAGCCATATTGTCCCTATCCCCTACAGAGTTGAGTCAGTCGCTGCTAGTTCAACCGTGCAATTTATGCTCTGACAAGGGAAGTCATCTGTTTGTCCCTTAGTCCCACATTTTCCATTATCCCTGGTGTCAGTCCATTAATCACATTACTATTTTCCCCCGTGCCTTAGTTGAGGATCCTCATTGCCTCATCTATCGTGGGCCCTATTTTGTCGACATCAACTCATTTATTCCAGAAGAAAAACCTAGAGGGCGATGTATCTTGTTTCTAGATTCCATTTTTGCTCGATGCCTCGGATTGAGTAGAGGGACTCATTACTTCCCTTTGACTTGGTTGTTCCATGTTCATGATTCATACACTTGATGGTCCAATGATGCAAAATATTGTACCAGTGATTCCTGGGTGTGTGTGAGATGTTTCAACCTCATGAGGGGGTGGCCCTTTAGGTAGCCCCCACATGCCTAGATGCATTCCTATTATGCTACAACCTCATATGCAGTTCCGCAGATTTTATGGGTTTGGATCCTACTAATCGCAATGTTCATATCATGCACGTATCCTTCAGATGATCCATTCAGTTTTGTAGAGCCCTTCCCTATTCAACAGGGCTTCTTCAGTTGTTCTACCCTCCCACCCACCCATTTTTTGAAGAAAGGACCATTATATCTCATATACTCAGATATTATTGTATTCAGTCCTAGGTCATGTTTTTCCAGGTGCATTATGTATATGGGAAACATTGTATTATTTTCTGGCTCTGTTATGCCAACATGTCATGTACCATTCACCAAGTACTTCATTGCTTAGTTTTATGTTTCTGGGCACACCATTATTTTTGTACTAAGTTATCTCAGCAAGTATAGGTATAGCTCCCCTGCCTCATTGAGGTCTGGTACCACAACATAAACAGAGACTTGCATTGTTCTCACGCCCTCTGTCCCTATCCTCTTTCGCTTCAACTTTATTGCTCTCTCTCTCTCTCTCCCCTGTGTTGTCTAGTGATTGTGTCTTTACAACGTACTTCGGTCATATGTTTAGCTCATAACACTCGTATGTTGGGGGGAAATCTGTTATCACCAAAAAATTGATCATCTAGCCTAATTTACTAGATGGATCGAACTACACCATGTAAAGCCAATTTTACCATAGTAAAATTGTTTTCACTATGAGAAATTGCTTAATAAACCACCTTTGTTAAGTAATTTATAATTAAACCCATGAAGAATAATTAAATAAATCACTATTTATTAAATTTTCTTCTAGGAATAATTAATGAAACCATTATTCAATTATTATTCCTTGTCATATTTGACCCGATTATGAAATATAAATAGATAAATCATTAATTATCTTATTTTTCTCTAAGAATAATTAATTAATCACTAATTAATTATTATTCTTTGTCAAATTTGACTAATCACCTTAGGAATGATTAAATAAATCTTATTTGTTTATTATTCCTTAACTAATTCCTTGAGATGATAAATAAATTCATTTATTTATTTATTATTTCTAAATAAAAGTTTTAAATACTTTTTCCCTCCTAACCAAATATAATAAAATATTCCAAGTGCTTATTCCAAGAATGGGGTTAATAATATTGTATTATTGCTCATTATTTGAGGATAACTCAATATTTTATTATAAATAGAAGGGTTTTCCATTCATTATTCACTTTTGATTATTTTCATTGTTGCACTCGTTGTTGTAACTATGATTATTTTCATTGTCGCACACCATATTTTTGTTGAGTTATCACATTATAGAGGAGAGAGACTCTACACAAGATGAAGACATTTGAGGATAGCCAAGAACCCATCCCATAGAGGGGGATTGGTAACATTTATTTGTTCCCTTCACATGTGTTATAATAAAACTATTCTTTGTATATCTGGTTTCCATTGGATGATTGGAATTATTACTATGTCTTTTTTCTATTTAACTATGATTGTGGCATAGATTAGAATTTTGGCAGGTTTTGTTTCTATCAGTTGCTGCAGATATACAATGTTTAGCATCCATTTATATTGTTGAGATTGTTTGTCATCCACAATCTTAAGTGGGTTATTTTCGTACATATTTGAGAATAAAACACTACAACACATTGAAAACAAGGAATTGGATTTTGGAACTTGTGCCAAAAGGAGTAAGTCCGGGTTCTAAAGGTATCTAATCATTGTTGAGTGCAGGAATTAACTAACATTCAGATCTCCATATTTCAGGTTACTCAAGGATTTTAATTGGGGTTGAATAGAGAGTGATTAAATGCCAAGATTCAAATTCAAAGTCAATCGCCATTGCTACCATGCAAAATTCCAACTGAATAGAGAGAGATAATAGATCTCTTAGAAGAAAATTGAAGAGCACCGATCCTCAAATTAGAGGAAATCCAGTAAAAGGAGATTGAAGGGCATCGTGGTCGTGTAGGCAAAGAGGTTGGTAAGGCATTGAATTTGATTCTCGACCATGAGTGACAAGTGAAGACTGTGAACCTCGAGGAGTTGTTGAATATATACAAAGGTCAAATTCTATAACAAACAAAAAAATAAATGAGAGAAGAAAAGCTCCATAATTATTTCTCCTTGGCAAAAAATCAGAGTATAAAGTCACAAAATGCAGTAGACAATGCTAAGCACTATGTTCATTGCATCATTGTGTCTTATATCCATTGCACATTCCAAAATGTCAAAAAAATATTTTATAAATATGAATTGCATAAGTGAATTCTCGAATTTCTGGAATATTCAATCGAATTATGCTCAAGTCCATGTTCATGTTCATGTTCATCTTCTTCTGTGAATCCATTCTACCATGTTGTGGAATCATTGGACTCAGTGCTTAGGGAATATTGTGAGTCCATATGTGGGTTCCCACATGACAAGAAGCCCATGCAAAGCAAACCATTATGGTGCACCTATGAACTCTTTCAATGTGAGGTGGACACCATGCATGCATCAATACCAATGGTAACATATGACAAGGATTCATTAAATTACAATAATCAACCCTCTTTCCCACACCAAATCCACCCTTGCCTAGGAAATAATGCTTAGGCCCTAACATCCAATTGGATTGAAAGTAACCAAGGGTTTTTTCACTAAATTTAAAGAAATTTTATTAGATAGACTTAGGATTAAAGGTAAAATAGGAAATATATAGTGCATATTTATGCTCATCTCAGATTTAGAAATATTTTGAAAATTTAATAGACATGCAAAGTCAATTATTTGATTTCATTCATGTTCGTGAGATTTTAGAATATTCTAAAATATGAAATCGAATTAGATAAACATATTTATAGAGTTTGATCAACAATAATTGTTAGACCTAAATCATAATCAAGACATACACATAATTGCACTCTCCTCAAAGTGTTGCCAAATAAACCTATCTTAAAGCCAAAGGTGACAAGGATTGATTAATTAAAGAATGCAATCCAAAAAATTCCAACATTTTGCTTTGATGTGATATCTAAATTGGAAAAATTGTTTTAGGATATAATTGGTTCCTTTCTTAACTTACTTAATGCAAAAGGTTTTAAATCCTACATCCAAAAAGTTATATTACATTTTATTCATAACATTAAACATGTATATTAAGAAAAAATGTTTGCAAAATATTTTCAATATTTGATCATATTTATTGATTTTAAATATATAATTGAAAAAAAAATTACATTTGTTCAAATGATTAAGTGCATGTTTTGAGTTTCATATGTATTTAAGAAGAAAAAAGAAAGTATATATTATATATATATATATATATATATATATATATATATATAATATATATAATTTCAAAATAAAATTATAATATTCTTATTAAAAAAAAACATTATTATTAAAAAAAATTAGGTAAAGTTATATACTAGTATTTTTATAATTAAGTTAAGGTATATATTAGTTTTTCATTGAAATTTAGTCTTGTATATTATTCTAAAAAAATTATATTTACTAAAAAAAATTAATATATCCACTACAAATGAAAAGAAATGATTAAATCTAACCATAAAACAAATACTAACCACTATTAAATGCAAAGAAGCCCATCCTACATGTAGATGGAGATGGATTAAAGTGTCTTTACATATCTATACTATAAAATTTGTGCTTAACTTAGAATTACTAAAATTTAAGAATCTCATCATCTTAACACTATATTTTTCTATGTAAATCCAATAACATGATTAATCTATAAATATTATTTCAACCTCAACAATTAAAATTTGTCACATTTTTCAAACACATTGCTTCATTTTGATCAATAAAAAATTTAATGAAATAAGAGCCCTAGGGACTAGAACTCTTCATATGTAGAGATAAATAAATCTGATAATAAGATTAATCCACATTTATATTTTAACTTTTTTTCCTTATCAAGAAGGTCTATTCGAAGGGATCACTTCCTATCAGCTCAACCACAGAACCTGACCCCAAGAGTGTCGAGAGAATTGAATCTGTGACCTCTCAATAGCAAAGGTGCTTTAAGGACAAGGACTCGACCAATTGAGCTAACCCTCAACGTTGTTTAAATCCTAACTTTATGTGTTTCTCTTTAAATAACTACTATATTATGAAAATTAGTTAAAGTTAAATAAAAAAAATTGAAGTTAGATAAAGAAAATTAATTATTGAAAATTTATCAAAATCTTGAATTACCAATGCTATGGGTTAAAAGACATTTTTTTTCTTAAAATATATTTTACTCTTTTATTAAACCAAATTAAACTAATAACAAAGAAATAAATAATGTTACTAGCCTAGAGAAGTATTTTGATAGATTAAGATAAAGCCATTATAAATCTCTAAAAAAAACTAGATAAAGAGATTGCAAGTTCAATGACTTAGAAAAATCCTTTAATGGCCCATATTTAACTAAAGAAGATAAAAATTGAAAACTAAATTTAAATAGAAATTATATGAACCACATAACCTTACTTGTAAATGTGTTATTTAGCACAAAGATATTCATGCTAACAATATTACTAAAACTAAATTAAAAGATACAAACTAAAATTTAATCATAATAACCCAAGTATCTTCAAATGGAAATTCATACTAATAATGTGTCTAAAACCATATTAAAAGACATGAACTAATGTTCATCGTAATAACCAAAGTATCTTCAAATGACATTCAAAGGAAAAGGATAATATACACCATAAATAAAAGAGCTATGTAGAAGCCAAAGCAACTATCAACTTATGCATTTTAATTATTTGATTTATATAACATTTATACAACCATAGAGATAAAGACTAATAAAATCATAAAATAATTAGTCAATTGGAATCAAAATTTTATTAGAATAATAAAACAAAGTTTTCAATATGAATGGTTGATCTAAATACATTTTTAAAGGAGAAAAAAAATATTTGATTCTAATTTGAAGTATAATTATGAGTTTTATGTTAGTTTTTAGAAGTAACTCAATGAGTAACAGATGTGAAAATAAAGTGTTATGTATAAAAATGTTTAATGTTTACATTCTCTTAATTTATATGTTATAATAGTAATAGTTAGAATCGACCCACAACATGTAAATATAAGACCAACCCAATTGCATTCTTATAAATATTAAAAAAAATATTTCATACCATGGCTACACCAAAATTAATAAGATAAATCATAAAACATAAAACCATTTTTAAGCTTGTGATAAGCTCTGCGTTTGTAAAAAGAAAAAACCTCACTATCACTGGCGATTGTAATGACATAACCTCTGGTAATTATAATTATGTTAACTAATATCACATTACGTGATAAGCCATTTTATTGCTTGAGTATAAATGCATATACATTCCGTATTTTAAGAAATCTTGAATTGGAGGCATAAGCGACATGTTTTGAACACCATTACAAAATGGGAGTCAATTTCTCAATATGACACTGAAACAATGACAACTCGTTTTCAACCTGAGGCCATGAAACAAGAATGACTTGATTTACACAAAGGCCATAAAGATCATTGAATATGTTTATATCCAAATGAAACTGAGGCTATCATTAAGGTCAAAGTTAGAATGCATTAATGTTTAAGACCAAAGAAGGGGAAGAATATTCAAGTTGCATAATTTTTAATAAAGAAATAAAACAATCCTTATAATCCAATTTATTGTTACATAGAAACTAGACACACCTACTCATAGGGGCTTAATGATTCCCAAGCTTTAACCAGATGAGGTCAGATGGTATCCCTTGACACCTCATAACCCTCAATCACGGTAGTTTTTGAAGTCTCCACATGTGGTGCAAGAGAAAGCAAGGCCAACTGCCATTGTTTCTTTGAAGCAAGGCTACCACCATTACCAAAGATCAATCCTAAATGGATATCATGTATTTACTAGGTATACAAAAATGAACATAAAGCATTGAATACATTGAATAAGAGTAAATGCACAATAATGTTAGCTAACTACCACCTCCTTAGTTATATTCCATGATGACGATGTCAAACCTACCCCTAAACAAACCTAAGGTAAATAAAACAAATTTGTTTTAAGAATAACATTTTAATACCAAGTTTCCTAAATTATATCAACTTAAGGTTAACCACATTAAATATTGTTTCGTAAGCATGAACTAATCTTTTAAAAAACTTGTTATAGACATAATAAAATGAACAAAGAAAAGGAGAAAAGGATAGAAAAAATGAAAAAATAATTAATAATATATATATATATATATAATAAGTTAGTGATTATTATTATTTTGATTGAGGAGGATGAGGGTTTGGGCGCAGGGGTGTAAGTCGGAACCATGGCCGGCTAGGCTGAGAGCCTAGAATCGTTCAGGTTACGAATCAGAGAATGATGACAGAGGCAGCCAGTACGATGGAGGTCAGAGCCGAGAGTAGGGAGGCAAGTGGCGGACAAGGACGTGAGAAAGATAGCTGGGGAAAAAAGGAAGGTAGTTTTTGGATCAAGGGTTTTACTGTGCAAAAGAAGTCTGGGGAAAAGGGTAATGTGCTGGCACCTTCACTCGAATACCCGAGTCTCTACATCAAACCTGTAAGAGGTTTCACGGCCTGAGCGTATTTCTCATGATTCTCTTCAGTAAACTTTAACCATGGTTAACCCTAGAGAAATTGTAGACCTGCACCCAGCTCTGGAGGATATCTTATCGGTCTGGGGGAAGGACTTAACTGCCCAGAACTTAGAATGGTATTTCGGGTCATCATGCAGTCAAGGAAACGACTCTTTTTCATCGGGAGGGTTAGGGAACAACAGACCGACAAAAGCTTCGCTGGAAGGGAACCTGGATCTGAGTGGTTTAAGCAGTCAAGGTATCAAGGATTTTCAGGAGGTATGCACTGCGGAGGAAATCGATCTTCAAGCAAGGATATCCCACCCTATCTAAGAAAGTAAAGGTAAGACTTTCTCTTCGGGTTCCTTTCTATCAGGAGGCCTCGAAGACATTGTGAATTATGGCTCGTCTCTAGGGTTCAGGAATGATGGGGGTATTGAAAGGGCGCCAATAGTCACTAGGGCCATCCTTGCCAAAGGCCTTGTAAGCCCTAGCAGGAATGAAGGATGGAATGAAGCCGGATCAGTTGGGTTCTTGGAACCATGAAAGAGTCACTCTGGACATGGAATCGAGAATTAGGTTGTGGATTTTGAATTGACAAGGCTAGACAATGACCTAGGCAGCAAAATAACATCAGACTCCATCATTCTGAGGATCCCCATTCCGGATAAGAATGAGTAGGAACAACAAGAGGAGGTGAAAAAAAATGAGGCGAGCGTGCAAATAAGGGAGGAGGGTTTTGGGAACAGGAAGATAGGGGAGAAAAGGAAAAAACAGAGGCCGATAAAAACGAAGGATTTAGAAGCAAATTTAGTTCTGGGAATGGACATGCAGATAGAAGAGGCGTTGGAGGTGGCTGAATGTACACTGATAGGAAGAGTGACGGGCAAGAAATACACAACCAATTTCTTCAAATCTTGGGGAGAGCAGAAATGGCAGTCGAACCTAATCAAAAGCTTCAAGGTGTCGGTCTTAGCTAAAGGTTGGTTCATGGTGAGGTTTAAGACTAAGGAAGCGGCAGACTGGGTTGTAGGGAGGAATTGGGCCTTTGGAAATATCCCTATGTTATTCAAAAGGTGGAGCCCAATGTTTGATGCGATGCACGAAAAGACTGATGTGTTTTCGGTATGGGTTCGGGCTCTGGGGATACCCTCTTTCCTCTGGGTGGAATCGGTGTTCAAGTCCATAGGAAATATGCTTGGCACCTACCTGGAAGCGGATATGTCTTATATTCAAACCCAGAACAAAGCTATGGCGAGGATTTTGGTTAGTTTAAATCCTCGAGGAGGACTAGCCGAGAAAATAAACATTTAGTATAAAGAATACGTCCACGAACATCTATTGGACTATGAACATCTTCCTTTTAGATGTCATAGATGCCACGTCTATGGACATTTGGCTAGGGATTGCCCGTTGGGGAGGCGACAAAGAAGGTATCAGAAGATGGCTGAACAGGTGGAGAAGGTAATAGAATAGAATTAGTCTTTCCAGAATTTAGAGCCAGAAGGGATTCAGGTCGAGGGCGCTATGGAGGTGGATAATCCTCAGGAGGGGAAGTCAATGGAAAAAGCCATTCAAGTCACTCCAGTCAGAAGGGGAGCAGCTGAGATTGTGCCCGAGAATGGAGTTTCGACCCAGGAGCCCATCATAGAACCTGCAGCCATTCCTAATACAAACTCTAGCGAGGACTTAAAGGGTATGTGTCTAGATTCAAGTAATCCATCTTTATCTAATTCCGAAATAAAAGATGCTTGCTTGTTTTCTGGAACACATAGTAAAAAATGCATCCCCGATGATCAAATTTCTGTTGAAAACTATGTTGAAAATTATGTTGACAACATTACGGCAACCATCCCTTCTTTAGATCTGAACCGTGAAGATGCTCCTATTGAGGAGGCAAAAACCGATCCCTCTCTTCCTGTATATCACTATAATCTTATATCTCTAGATAAAAAACCTGAGACCTTAGAAACGGTTGGTGGAATAGGTCTGACTCCTTCTCAGAGCCTAGGAAAACAAGGGGAAGGAAGTCCAATCTATCAAAAGCTTAGGTAAAAGCGAAGTATGATGTAATTGACAGCAAAAAAATGTCAATCCCTGGGGTGCTTAGAGCAGTGCAACCCCATGAGAATGTTATAAAATGATTTTTACATCCTGGAATTGCAGGGGTTTAGCCAGTAAACCCAAAAAATTGGCTCTTAGGGAGATGGTTATGAATTCAAATGTTGATATCTTTCTTCTTCAAGAAACTCTAGGGAAGAGTGCAGAAGTAGAAACAACTTTAAATACCCTCCTCCCAGGCTAGCACTTTATAGCAATAGACTCCGTTGGACACTTGGGAGGCCTGGCAATCGGCTACAGGGATGGGCGAATGAAGATTGTAAACCAATGGGGTATGAATCATGCGATGGGAATTGAGATTCAATCACCAGAATTTGGCTTCCCTTTAATAATTTTAAACATCTATGGGCCATGCCAGGGGAGGGTGAATTTCTGGAATGACCTCCTGTCGAAATCGATAGTGAAATGCAATAACTTGGTTATGGGTGGAGATTTAAACTTTTCCATTGGAAGCACAGAGGCTTGGGGACCTTCGGCCAAGGAGGACTCTCTATCAGATTTCTTCCTGAATTCATTAAATTCCAATAGTTTGATAGATGTAAATCCAATAAAACTAAAACCAACCTGGAGGAATCGAAGAGTAGGAGAAGCAAGAATTGCTAAAAGATTGGATCGATTCCTTCTAAGCGAAGAGCTGACCTCCAGAATTCCAATGTTTAGGCAGTGGGTAGGCGAGGGAGGATCTTCGGATCACTTTCCAATCTATCTGGAGCTATCCAAACCTCCTCGAAAGCTGGCAGCACCATTCAAGTTCAATGCATCATGGCTGCAATAGGATTCTTTCAATAAACTGTTTAAAGAGACTTGGAGACACCCAGGCAGAAGCTCATCAGAGGAAAGGGGCTTCTTGTTTATGGAAAACTTAAAAAGACTCAAGAAAGCAACTATTGAATGGGCAAAGGCCAGAAAGCAAAAACAGAACGAGGAATTATTCCAGATCAATGAAGAACTCCAAAGGCTGGAAAGTATTGAGTCAGATGGCTATGCATCCCAGGAATCAAAGGAGAAAATTCTCTCGCTTGAAAAACTCAAAAATCAAATTCTTTTGGCTAGAGAGGAGGAATGGAGGTTAAAGAGCAAAGCGATATGGCTAAAAGCCGGGGACAAAAACACGAGATTTTTCCATAATTATGCAAAAGGGAGGAAAAACTCGAATACAATATGGAAGTTAAAGAATGAGGAAGGCAGGGAGGAAAATATCTTTGAGTCTCTCTCAAGCCTGGGAAGAAGTCAATTTTAGAACATGTATGTTGATTAAGCTGAGATTACTATTGCAAAAGTAGTCAAGACTGCTCAAAGTTTCCCTCGGTATGTGGAGGAGGAAGAAGCAAAGAATTTAATGAGTGAAGTCACAAAGGAGGAAGTTGAAAGTGTCATTAAATCAATGGCAATAGACAAAAGTCCTGGTCTGGACGAGTGGACCATAGAACTCTTTCAACACTTTTTCGACCAGATAGGAGCAGAATTAACAGAAGTCGAAGATTCCAAGAGGAAGGGAGAGGTCTACCACCCGTTCAATGCAACTTTCATAGCGCTTATTCCTAAGACAGGAGTCCATGAATCCTTTGAAGATTTTAGACCTATTTCTGTGTGTAATAGTATTTACAAAATCATTGCAAAAGTGATTGCGGTCAGAATAAAACCGATTCTGTCAAGATGCATCTCCAACGAACAGTTTGGGTTCTTGGATGGCCGTCAGATTCACGAAGCTATAGGAGTGGCGCAGGAGACATTGCATAGTGTCAAACAGATGAACAGGAAAGGAGCTATAATTAAAATCGACTTGTCAAAAGCCTATGATAAATTCAACTGGATTTATCTTAGGATGCTCCTAACACACTTAGGCTTCAAACCGGACTTCATCAGCTGGATCATGGGGTGCACCACTAGTGTCAGCTTTGCAATTCTCATAAACGGTGTAGCCACTCCCATTTTCAAAGGGCAAAGGGGTTTGAGGCAAGGATGCCCCTTGTCACCCTTGCTCTTTCTCTTGGTTGCAGAGGGGTTGAGCCAACTGATTCAAAAGGCCAAAAGGGAAGGCAAGGTAAAAGGCCTAGAAGTGGCGGTCAACATGTTCATCTCTCATCACCTTTTTGTTGACGATATTTTAGTGTTCTCAAGTGGAAATACAAAAGAAATAAAGGAATTAAAAAATATTCTTGACCTTTTCATGAAAGAAACAGGGATGCAAATAAACTTCAGGAAATCTCAGCTAATCTTGGAAGGTTTAAACAGGCAAGAGAAAGCCCAGATCTCTTCATTTTTTCCCTTTGATATGCGCAACATGGAAACCCCATTCAAGTATCTAGGCTTTTGGCTGAAGCCCAATGCCTATAAGAAAAAAGACTGGAACTGGCTGATTGCAAAAATTGAAGCCAAAATTACGCATTGGAGTTATAAATGGTTGTCTAGAGTGGAGAGATTGACATTAATCAAATCAGTGCTTCTAGCCATGCCGGTATACTAGGCAGCATTAACATGGGTCCCAAAAGGGATTCTGGATAAAATAAGGACGATATGTAGCAGATTTCTCTGGGTTGGTTCAAAGGAGGATTTTTTCCTTCCATGGGTCGCTTGGGAGAAAGTGGCAAGGCCTAAAGAGTGGGGAGGATGGGGGATAAAAAATCTCTCTGATTTTAGCCTCTCTTTGGCAGCCAAATCAGGTTGGAGAATTATTAAGATGGAAAACCTCTGGACGAGAGTGGTAAAGAGAAAATACATATATTCGGTACCTTTAGAAGAATGGATCAGGAACCCAAGCAAGAAAGAGAAAAATGCTTTGGTGGTTTAGAAAGCTACAGTGGAGGCTTTCAAGGTGATTGAACAAGGTTTGGCCTGGCAGATTGGTAATGAGGAAAATCTGAGGTTAGGAAAGGACCCTTGGGTTGGTTGTAATGAAAAATATGCCCTTTCCCCTGGTTTAATCAACCACCTCGAATCCAAAGGCATTCTATTCTTAAGTCAGGTAGAGAAAGTTGGCTTTTCTACAATATGGGGTCAAGCATGGAAAACTGGAGAAGAATTAGATCTTAGACCCCTCTAGTGGAATTAGTGGAAGGATTATACCCAAGAACTATCCAGGATGCTGATACAGCTTCTTTTTTCCATCAATTTTGATATACATGTCATTTTTTTGGAATGCTGTGATATTTTGGAAACTAGTATAAAATATATTGTTTAGTATCTTTTTGTTGGGTTGTTTTCCTCCTTCGAGGAGACCTGGATTTAGACATGGAACATGACTCTTTTGGAATGTACCTCAAGCTTTGTGGCTGGAAACGTAAAAATATTTATGACTTTTACGTTTTCAGAAGATACATAGACAGGTGATTTTACAAGAAAGACAATTCAGTTTTTTGTAGCAGCTTTATGATATATTTCATAACAGCAAAAGGAATGCCAGGGCATATGCAATGTAACTTTTTATCTCGTTAATAAAAAGTTCGCTTTTTCTCATGAACATATATATATATATATATATATATTATATATATATATATATATATATATATATATATATATATATATATATATATATATATATATATATATATATATATATATATGGTATAATTTAATTTATAAATGAAATTATTTTTTCAAGGTATTTTTTTCCAATTTTTAAATATTGGAGTTTAAATTGTTTAATCTATTAAAGTTGAGTGTCTTAAAGATTTTTCAGAGTGTTGAACCTATTAATACATTCAAAAATGCATTTTAAATAACAAAAAATTACAATTTTACTTGAAATTATACCATTATTTCTACCGTAAAACTATACATGAAGACATAAACTTGCTACCATATGAGTAGGCAAAAGTGCAACAAATTTAAGCACGTTTGGTTTCGATTTTTTTTATTTACACTACTTGGTTGTTCCAGTACCGCAGTGACATTGTGCAACATTATTTGTCTACAGTGAAGATGTAACGATGGCTCTTTCGATACTACACTACCATTCTCCACGCTAACCTCATGAGGTGTCATAAAGGCTTCAACACAATGAACTCGAACCTGATGACGAATCGAGGCAGAATGCCAATTCTTGTGAAGTTTTGATTGAAGGAACGTAAAACAATTGGAGTCATATTATGGGAGCTGAACCAGTCCCAGTAGCCACACAGACACACACAAAGAAAACCAGGAAGTCATCGAACATGGATAACGCACTCCTTTTCTTTTTGAATGCAATCGTATATACATATATTTTGAATGAATGTTGATACATTAAATTCAATGAGCTATATGGTTATATCTGCTCAAGGTACATACATTGATTTGTGCGCTCATATTTGATGTGAATTATATGTATATTTCTTTTTTAAAGGATTACGGTTTCAATTAATATATGTTGAGTAGTGCTAGTGTTGTAGAGCAACTCTCTCAAGTCTTTCAACATAAATATATATTTTCTTTGTGGTTGATATTTTCCATAAAAAAGAGGTACCAATATTACCACTATTTGCATTTATTATTCCTAGAAGATAAAATGGCTAGAATTAGTGAAACATTGGAGTTTTCAAAAACTCTAATATTGTCTATTACTTATAATATAATAAAAGTTAGCAAAGTCACTCTCACATACATTCAAACATGTTTGCAATTCTCATCATTCTGAACTTGTTATTGTTTAAAACAATTTTCTCTTTTAGATTGAGACAAACTCCCATCAACAACAAGAAATTGAAGTTCAGGATGATTCACATCAAGTGCTCACTTCAGGAGAAGATTTGCAAAAATTCAACTTGCACTTCCCAAGCAATGAGCACAGAACAGGTCTTCGATATGACAAGGAGACATCCTTTCATACTCAAGATTATTCAAAATGCATCAAATTTCAAAGTGTTGGATTTCTTCAAGACAACTCATCTTTACATGCTCCTCTTCCTCCTCCACAACAAATTATCAAATGGCAATAGTGTTATCTATTTGTCTATATGAAGGTTCATTGTTTTGATTTTCATTCGTGTAAAAATTATGGTCATCACACTCATTCTTCAAATAGATGTTTCAAAACAAGTCTCCTGCAAGAACAAAGATTCACATTGAATGGATCATTTCTTGGCAATGAGATTCAACAACCAAGAAGATATTTCACTCATCACAAAATTTGTTCTGAAATATTGAGAAGTCTTGCAACTGAGATCTCTTCATCTTCTCACTTTATATCTAACAAGGGGGAATTGATGGTCATCTACAAGTTTCATAAATAAATCAAGAGACCATCAACCATAATATGAACATATTTCCTGAGCGTACAATCAGTGATAACCACACTCAGATTTAGAGTTGTAGCCAGAGAGACAGAATCCCCTAAGCATGTCTTTGGTTGGTGGCCTTCCTTAAACCACTGCAAGTTGAGGCCTCCCTTTTTAAGTTAAGGTTCTCCCTTTTTCCACAGGTTGAAGATCTCCATTTTCTACGTTGATGGTATCTCTCTTCAAAGTATTAAAGAACATTTCCTCTAGTAGAAGACTTTAGCTTCTTGCCAGATTTGGAAAAGTCACAGGAACTGCACTAAGCATTCCAGGTTGAAACCCAAAGGTATCCATTTTCACAAAAAAAAAAAAGAGTGCTTCCTCTAGCAAAAGGCTCCAGCTTCTTGTCATATTTGGAAGAGTAAGCATTCCAGTGTTGGTGGTCATCTTTAAACTACCATCGGTTGGGACTTCAAGTTCTCAAATCTTATGCCATCATTTCAGAGAGCACATTCAGCCTATTGTTGTCATACATTCTTGTATTTTTGTATTATAGCTCTCTTCTTGGACTCGTATATGCCCCTTCAGATTAAGGGGGGAATGTTGGGCACTTAATCCGCTAAGGGTTGGTGTGGAATATGAATAATCACTTATGTCCAAAAAGTCAATAGGAATATGGAAACCAAGAGTCATTAGGCAATGTATAAATGTATACCTTTATGAGTAAAAATGCATTAAACGATTCATCTTAATCTAATGTGTATCATTTTATTTTGTTTAACATTATATTTTAAAAATAATTCTTAAAATATATGAGTTTTTTAAAATATAATATTATTAAAGCTCGATAAATAATATAATAATTAAATTAAAATTAAAAATTAGTTATATTTTAAAAGAAAAATAAATAAACTATATATTGTAACAACCCAAAGTAAATATGTAATTAATTTTCTAATTAATATCAGATTCAATCAAATCAACACTTACCTATATTACTTGTAATTGAAGTATGCTTACAACAACAAGGTTTTGGGGACGACTCTCCACCCAACTGTAGGCTCAATTGTGCAAGGATTTGCTACAACTGGCCACCCCCGAGTCCTCAATCAACGTACTACTGCTAGTCACTCCTATGTCTTAGAACACCATTCTCCCAAGAGAATGAAAGATAGAATCTCGAAAAGATGGAATGCAGGGATCCTCTCATCTTCCTCACCATCTATTAAATAGAATAAACATTGGAAGGGGAACCACATGCACGCATTCCATGTGTCTACATGCAACTCTTTTCATTTTTAGCTTTCTTGTTTGATTTCTTTACTTTTTTTTATTTTTTATTTTTAGCTTTCTTGTTTTATTTTCTTCTTTTTGATAATTTTCTTGTTTTATTTCTATTTATTCTTATTTAGAGCTTTAGTGTGGTTATTATTATTATTATTATTATTTATTTTATTTTTATTATATTTTTAATATATTTATTATTTAACATTTATTATTTATTATTTATTATTATTTATATTATTATTTATCATTTTTGTACTATTTATTATTTAATTTACTTCATGTTGCCAACACCCTTTGCTGAACTAGTATAACCAGCAGGCATCAAAAGTCCCCAACACCTCGGGAAATCTCAAGGAATATCTGTCATTTTTCCCACTTTCGGCACCAGGCATAAGAATGACCTGGTCTGTATCCTAGTCCAAAGCTGGCCCCAAGGCTCGCGCTTGTCTCAGACCTCATTTGCCCCAAGGCAGGCATCCGGTCCGGTACTCAATGACCCCGGGCATCTCACAAGGCTGGCCCACTCCCTCCACAACTACTAAGGCACACAGCCCCAGGCATCGAAGTCTTTTACATCCCTTCCAGACTTTGGCATCCCAATCCAATAACAGGCACCTAGCCTAGAACATCAGGCACTTGGCCTCCTCAAAATGGTCCTATAGCTCTTCAAGAGCTATCCATCAAGAGCTATACACAAGACATAGGAACCACTGGCATATGTAGTGTTGATTGAGTTTTGTCCCTAGCCCATATGGTGTTACTTATTCTCTCTCGTGCGTATGGGTTCACACGAGATCATCAAATAAACTGGCCGTCTCAGCCCATTTGTGGAGTCCTGTGAATCATCACATCTCAACATGCATCCAATGGATTAACCATACCATCATAGTATCATAGAAAATAATCCACATGCCAAGTCTTCCATGTCATCATGAGAACATTCATCATTGAATCACAACATTATGAATAATAACGAACTGCATTCTCATGCATGTCATAAATTTCTATGAAACTATCACATGCTTCACCTCATGAAATACCATCATAAGTTATAACATCAACATTCAACATTAATGGCCTATCATCACGTAGTAAATGAACATGTCAATATACCTCAACAAACATCATAATACCTATGCATATCATAATCATCATAAGCATACATCATCACTATTGTAACAACTATAAGAAGCACATGTCGATATACCTCATATCACAATAGCGTAATCCCTGTGCCGCATTATGCATAGCATATCCATTATGAGTGTATAATGTCATTATCACAACAAATTAACACCACATACACATAACATCATTAACCACACGTTATCAAAACATTATACTTAAAAAAACTCTAATATTGGATTATACTCTGAATCCATTTGAATGGTCAAAATTGTGATTCTAACAACGCATAATGTGATTTCAGCAATGGAAATGGGACCATATGAATGTCCCGTATACAACTTCCACAATGTGATTTCAACAATACAAATGGGACGACATGAATGTCTGGTATACAACCTCGATAATTGATGGTGTACGAAGTAATGGAATTTCTTTTTGGCCAGATTCGAGTGCCTAAAGTGTTTTAATATGATATTTTCGCATGCAATGCCTTTTTGTTTTAATCCAAAATGTAAGTCCTTCGCTGGTGCAAGTGTATCTAGAAAATTTGGTGTTGTGTGTGGCCATCATGATATTTTTGGCTTCTGAAGTGACCAAAATTCGACACCATCCTCCTGCACAAGTAGCAACTTTTCTGTGCAACTTTCTGTTAATTTAAATTTGGGATCTTTTTCTTTTTTTGAGGTGGTAAGTTTGATTTTTGTAAGTTAAACTTTTAACTTGCACATGGGAAATATAAAAATTTACATTATATATAAAATGAATATTATTTTAAAATTTCTTATTTAAAAAGTTCACAGTATTAAAAACTTTCACTATTAGAGATACAGTAACAAAATTATTATTTTTATTATTTATTATTTATTATTATTTATTATTTATTATTTATTATTAAAGGGAGGGATATTGACATAGTATCCCACTTTAAGGAACTTCGTCCCGAAGTTAAGTTGAATTATTTATTATTTATTATTATCACTTAATAATAAATAATAAAAATAATAAATCATAAATGTTAAATAATAAATGATATTAAAATATGTACAAAGAAAAATAATAAAAATAAAAATAGTAATAACCATACTAAAGCTCTAAATAAGAATAAATAGAAATAAAACAAGAAAACTATCAAAAAAAGAAATAAAACAAAAAAGCTAAAAATCAAAAGAAAAGTAAAGAAATAAAACAAGAAAGCTAAAAATCAAAATAAAGTTGCATGTAGACACATGGAGTGTGTGCATGTGGTTCCCCTTCCAATGTTTGTTCTATTTAATAGACAGTGAGGAAGATGAGAGGCATTCCTACATTCCATCATTCCGAGATTCTATCTTTCATTCTCTTGGGAAAATGGTGTTCTAAGACTTAGGGGTCACTAGCAGTAGTACGTTGATTGAGGGCTCGGGGGTGGCTAGTTGCAGCAGAAGCAGAATTAACTTATTAAAATTAAATTTAAATTATTAACATTAAATTTAAATCAGAGTGGTACTTACCTAGCCAAATACACATGTAATTAATTAACTAAATTCAAACTATGAATAGTGCTTACCTGTGCTTACCTATGGTAGAAGTAGGCTTATTGCAACAAGGTTTTGGGGACGACTCTCCACCCAACTGTAGGCTCAATTGCGCAAGGATTTGCTACAACTGGCCACCCCCGAGTCCTCAATCAACATACTACTGCCAGTGACTTCTATGTCTTAGAACACCATTCTCCCAAGAGAACGAAAGATAGAATCTCGGAAAGATGGAATGCAGGAATCCTCTCATCTTCCTCACCATTTATTAAATAGAACAAACATTGGAATGAGAACCACATGCAGACACTCCATGTGTCTACATGCAACTTTCTTTTGATTTTTAACTTTCTTGTTTTATTTTCTTCTTTTTGATAGTTTTCTTGTTTTATTTCTATTTATTCTTACTTAGAGCTTTAGTATGGTTATTACTATTTTTATTTTTATTTATTTTCTTTGTATATATTTTTAATATCATCTATTATTTAACATTTATGATTTATTATTTTTATTATTTATTATTAAGTGATTTATTTATTATTATTATTATTTATATTATTAATTATTATTTATTAGTAAGGAGGTATATGAATATATATATATATATATATATATATATATATATTATATATATATATAATTTTATTTAATTTTTAATGATTAGAGGAATTTTTTGGTTTTGTACTCAATTCTAATATAACATTTGGGTGCTTAAATACATCATTTTCATGGACACTGATAAATCAGGGAATTTAAACTCCAAATATTTTTGGTACATAACACTTCATTATTATGGAAATTATCAATAAAATTCATCTCTCGAAAACCCAATTTTAAAATTATTTTATTATCTTTACTATATTTTTAATATTATAATTATATTTTTCAATTATTTAATTATTAATAATGCAAAATCTCCCATATTTAAAATAAATAAAATAATATCTAAAATATTACAAAAACATCCTTAAAAATATTAAATAATAATAATACAAATACAAATAATTTTCGCATTAAAAAATTGTAACGTCCTTCCAATATACACCATAACGATAAAATTACACAATACCATTGATTAATAACCATGATATACATCATTAGAATATGATCAAACAACAAAATTGTTAGAAAAATGTAAGAGATACATCATTAAAATAAAGCAAGGTTGGAAAAATGTAAGACATACATCACATATTGAAAAGATGGAAGAAACAAAAGCATACATCATCGAAATAGAGTAAATTAAAATTAAAAATGCAATAAAATAAATTAAAACATAAAAGTGTAATTGGTAGAGTATTAACAAGGAGTCACTGCTGTGGCGGTAGTCCCTGTCGGGGTCTGCAGGGACAATATAATATAAACGCTTAAAGTTGTAAGTACTGAACATTTGTGGAAATTTGGTGTAATAACCACATAGAGACAGTGCAGTATGGAAGAGGTATCAGTCCTTGAATTAGCAGGTTTCCTGGTTATTATTAGTAGAAATTACAAGTTAGTTAACAACAACTAAATGTTGACATCTATATGTTGAAGTTCTGCTTTTCTACAATTCAGGAAGATCTATCAACAGAACCTCAGCCCCAACCCTAATATGCGCCTCAGAACCTCAGCTGGTCATGTACTCTGAGGATTGTAAAGAAAGGATATCAGTTTTGTCCATCAAATCAGTACCACTATTCATGCATTATAAACCATTAAACATACTTACAAGTAGTAAAGTTGAACATAGTTCTATTCATGCATTATAAACCATTAAACATACTTACAAGTAGTAAAGTTGAACTCTGAACTATGTGTTCAACATTCAACATATGACAAACCCATCATGCCCTTAATAATGACTACGCTTAATATTGGACTGCATGATTGTGTGTTAAGACAATGAAACTAAATAAAATAGATGAAACCTCTATATGGTGCAAACCAAAAATATTATTCATGGCATCTTAACTAATCCAAAAAATCTCTGAAACGTATTTTTGCTAATCTGAATCAGTTACATTGTTGATGCAAATGCAGATCTGACAGTTTGATGTTTTATGTTCTATGAACCATGATTGGTCATGAAGATCAAGGGACTGACAAATTGCCTCATTTTGTTGAACATCACTAAGATATTGAAATAGAGGAAGTAATGAGAATATATATAAAGTCTAATAATAGAGTGCATGCAGTAGTAATTACTGTAAAGTAAAGTACTGTATTAACAATAGATAAAGACAAAGTTTACAGGCCATGAAACTTTGACAAATATTTTTTATAAGTTACCCTACTTTGTTAGGGCTTATGATAAGTTACCCTACTTTGTTAGGGCTTACAAAATAATGAATTAAACTTGACTGCCTTCAATACAGATATCATGAACAATTCAAAGTTCAGTTCGAAGTCAAACATACATTTCAGGTATCATCAAGAATTCGGAGTTCAGTTCGAAGTCAAACATACATTTCAAGATTGTTAAAATATTTTAAATGGTTATTACCTGTCAAACATACATTTCAAGATTGTTAAAATATTTTAAATGGTTAGATCTTGTGTTTGGAAATTCTGCAGACCTGGGAGCATGAACCTAATCAAAATGATGTCCCATTTTACAAAAGGACTGTGGGCAATGGATTATATTACACTCACTTTCTAGCGGGTCCAAGCCATTCTAATAAGTATGGCAATAACTAATAGGAAATTAAAGTTTAAAGGGCAAACTTGATTGGGCACTATCTGAATTTTAGTAGTTATCAACCACAAACAATTGGCTAGACAGGACAAGTAATCAGTCTATGAAGGACATGTTTAGATTCTAGAAAAAATATGGTAGCCCAGTTCTAAGTGCAAGAAAAGATGACATTTGTAAGGTTCAAATCAATAACAGCAAAGATCAGACAACAGGTTATCATGCCTTATGGGTCAATTTACAGCCTTTGTTCATTTCATTCCTCTCAATCTTGATCTAGATAGAACATAGGAATAATTGGGGGAAGCATATAATAAATTACAATAATGCACAGCCCAACTGGAAAAAACACAATACAATGGATATTGCTTATTAAAGGTAGACAATGATCCAATTTCGAAGAGATCAAGATAGAAGTTAAAAGGAGCATGTTCTTAAGTTTTCTTAAAGCCCTTTCACGAATGAAATTGCTACAAATTTTTCCAGCTGCACAATGACATTGCTTCACGAGCCCTCAGGCAAACTGGCTTATTGTAAATTAGTAGTCGTTATATGCGTAACCTCCTTGTCAAGGTATTGATCAGATGATTGTTTTAGACGAAATCTTCTCTACAGATAGTCTCTTTGCAAACCTGCAACCAGACATATATCAAATAATTAATGAGTCAAATTCTTAATTCAAAACACGAAGCTTAGGTTTCTACTGTGAAGCCATCTGCACGACCTGTATAAATGAAGAAGCTCCAACAGGTGAATCATAAACTCCCGGGTTACCATGAATAGACTTCGACCGCCGTTCAAACTCGAAAAAAAATTCATGTAGACACGTGCCCTGCACGCAATGCCAGTTAGTGCCTGTTTCAGAATAAAACTATGGTCCATTAAAAAAAGATTAAAAATAATTGAAATAAAAAATTAAAAAAAGAACATCCAGTGGGCACTAGGGCATGCTAGCTTGGATGCAATCCAGTTGTCCCCATTGCATGGAGCCCATTGCTTTATATTTTATAAACACTGTAATGTGTAAAGGCTAAGGCTATGATCACATTTTATGAACACTGTAATGTGTAAAGGCTAAGGCTATGGTCATGTTTGCCGTTTTTGTGTTACAAAGAGCTTCAAGAGGTGACCACCTTCTTTGAAGAGAGAATTAGGACACATGGCAATCATCTTTGTTTATCTAGGATGGTGTCTCGTTGCATCTCGTGGCAGGATTAGAGTTATGAAAAGGCCTTATCACATAAGGCTAAAGTCTTGAATAGGTAACGAATTGTGCTTTCCAGACTCCATTTACCATTTTGGAACCATTCACTTGGTTTGTGAGCATATCTTAATTCTTTCTTTTGTGTTGTAGTGATATAGCCATTAAGCTTCCGCTAAGCTCCACTCTAGATATAGTTGTTTCTATCTCAACTATTCCATCGGGGTGAAAGTATATAAAGCAATCCAACCAGTCTTGTGTAATGGGTATCTCTTTGCAGTCCAGTTAAATTTTGTGCAGCAGCAGCAGTAAGACGTTCAACAACGACCACCCCAAGACACAGAGAGGCGATGAAAAATAGATGGCACCTGTATACAAGGTTTAGGTACTTCTCCGGAAGCTGGCAAGCAGGGGAGGTACACTGGAGCCTTAAAGAAGCCTTTTCTAGATCAGTCCAGGTATGTATCATCTCTCCAAAGGAATTTTTTTAGGATTTAAACGCTATTGTGCAGTAAGGCAGTCACTCTCAAGTTACCCCGCAGAAAATTAACAATTCTTTAGAGACAATATCCCCAAAGTCGAAGGAAGGGGAAGTTGAAGCAAAGAAGCACGGGAAGACCAGTGGTCTATCAATATAAATAACGTCTAAGAATACGAAGGAGTTCTGATCGAACCATAAGAACAGAGTTAACATAGATAAGGACAACGGTAACAGAATTAGTAGTTTACCTTGATATTGCAGAGGTTTCCTTGACGTCGCAGAGGAACCGAGGTAAGAGTCGAGAGGTAAAAGAACAAAGGTAAGAGTGCAGAGGGAAAAGCCTAGAGCCCATTACATTCCCTATGTCCTTGCCAGGCAGAAGGATCAGATGTCATAGATTGCTAATATCATAAACGACCAGATGTCACAAATGGCTAGATGTAAATATGGCTTCTCGGTAAATTTCACATGCCTGTGACTTTGTTGCTAATTTCTTACCTGGTTATTTAGGTGAAATACTTGAAATAGAAAAAACTGGGGGATAGAAGCATGTCCCTCCTTGTTTCGCCCTGGCCGGGTGGTCCTTCAGGATAACAAATGTAAACAATAACAACCTTGTGTCTTGATAGAACGCGTGTTTGAAAAGTGCAATGGATCTGTGTTTGCATTCTAACATGACGTTTTAATCAACAAGACGATACACATAATCTGGATGTGTAAGGTTCAAATCAATAACAACAAAGATCAGACAACAGGTTATCATGCCTTATGGGTCAATTTACAACCTTTGTTCATTTCATTCCTCTCAATCTTGATCTAGATAGAACATAGGAATAATTGGGGGAAGCATATAATAAATTACAATAATGCACAGCCCAACTGGAAAAAACACAAGCACAGACCATGCTACAACAAAAGCACAAGAAACTGCCTCAATCTTTGAAAATGACCCAATTTGGAAAAACACAAACAGAATCAAGCTATATCACCCCCAATTTGGAAAAACACAAACAGGAATCAAGCTATATCACAAGCACGAGAAACTGCCTCAATCTGAAAATGGGATATAGACATTTCAAATTCAAGCCTAAGAATATGAACTCTAAAATTGAATCTCACAATTATGAGAAATTAAAAAAGACTAGGAATTAGCCTTGTCAACGTAAATTTGAATTCACGATTTCTGGACGAAGATCACACTTACAAAGGGAAAATGTGTTTCTCCCCTTTCTACATCATTACTTAGATACATCAGCATTGTTGCAACTCTTTGGCTTCGTTTCAAGTTGAACTGCACAACCAAATATGTGTTCTCAGCATAAAATAAATTTCTAGAGTACAGTTGGAAAGAAATATTAAATTTCTAGAGTACAGTTGGAAATAAATATTAGTTTGAACATCTATAAGTAATCCAAAACTTCAAAACAAAGGTTACCGGGACATTGGCTAACTCATAAGGTCATACCTCATCCGAGAAATAATCATGATGAGATTTATAAAATTCACCTTCCTCATACCTGTGTTCATGTACTATCACTTAGATATTCGGTTATGGAACTATATAATAATAAAACGGATTGCAAAGATGAGCTGTACATAACTAACAGAAATACAATCTACAATGAGACAAAAATGGTTAAATTAAAATTTAACTGCATACCATAGAACCTGCATAAGTTCTCCATTTTCTATTGGTACTTGAGAATAAACTGAAATGTGCTTCTCAATTGCCTTTCAGATAACAAACAAAATGAAATAAAATCAATCATTTGTACCAAATTGGCTAGTAAAGCTTATAACAGACTATCATGATATACAGTTACAAAGTATGTACAGCATGTTGGATATGTGCACAATGAAATTAAATATATAGAATAAAGAAAATGAATAACTCATCCCAATTCAGAAAAGCAAATTGTACAGTAAACAATAAATAGAAAAGCTTATGATCCCAATATATATTTCTGTTGGGAAGAATAATGAGATGAATATAACAAAAGCTTACCTGAGTCCGGATTGAAAAGATTATAATGGCTACTGAACGAGATATTGGCGATGTAGGCAGGGAGGCAAACTGGGCATGGGGTGTGGAGTCCGTACGCTGATTTTCTTACGACCAGGTGCAAACCCACCTCCGCGGACTACCATCTGCTTTTTGGATTCACATGGAGTACCCATACCAATTCTAAAGTTTGGAGAATCAGCGGGTCTCAGTATAGGGCATTATAACAACTGGCACATGCAGCATGCAGGACACTGCATGCAGGACACGAAGAACCGGTACCAAAAACAACTTAGGATAAATGAAAACTTTGGATAAATGAACTTGTTTGCACATAGGGTCAAGTGAAGAACAGGTACCAAAAACAACTTAGGATAAATGAACTTGTCCGCACATCGGGCCAAGTGAGGCGGGCAATAAGAGGGTAAATTGAAAACTTTGGTTAAAGTTTTTTGGTGAACAAAATGCCCAGCATAAAGTTTGGTTAACCAGTAAATAACCCGCAGAAATTGATGGTCAACGCGCATTTTAATAGCCAGTCAACGGCCTATCGAACGCTATAGTCCCTGCTATGCCAAAGGCAGGGACTAATAATAGGTAGGAGTATTAATATTATTATAAAAAATTTATTTTAAATATGTTTTATTTAGCTAATTTTATTTGAAAAAAACCACTTAATTTATTTTTAATAATGTGACCTGTGTTGAAAAATGGCGAGAGTGGTGAAATGTTGTTGTCTTACTTAGCAAATGGATTAGGGATGTGACATCTTATTTTAGTGACATTTTAATGGCGCACATAAGAGTGTTTATTGTGCAAATTGTTATATAGGGAAATAACATTGAGATAAGTTGAGTAGGTTAGCCAAGGAGTTTAAGTGCGTTGGTATTGATGTCAACATGGTCTTAGTATTGTTTTTCATATCATTGATGTCAACCTAATGATGGTATCCCTCATGATTTGTGATAAGTGATCATTGGTTTGATGTAGATATCTTGATTTGATGCAAAGACGTTGATCCATGCAAATGTGTTTGGTCAACTAGGTCCTCATGATCCTGATTTGATGTAGAGATGTTTGATCATTATGTTGTCTTGATGCTTGCAGAGAACATGTTTGGAGGCTTTTTCATCTGCATCAAAGACTTGACATGGGTTTGCATAGGTTCTACAAGTTCAGGAGGTGCTTGGAGAGGTTGATGAACAAGGTTTGGAAGTTTTGAAGCTGAGATTTGTGTCACTTGGTATATGCCCTGTAATTATGGGTCTATACCTTGTACTACATCATAAAGATGTTAGGTGAAGGTTGTATGATGTGTCATGGCATCAAACTACTTAGGGAAGTGTGTGTCAAAGTTATGGATTGAGAGGAGAAGGTTTTTCCTAAATTAAGTTACATTCCCTGGGAGTTAGACTTGCACAGAGCGATTGTAGGCTTTCAGTCATTGGCAAGCCAATGGAAAGGGAGTGACTACAGTCTTTGGGAGCTAGTAGTTTTTCTAGCGATTGTGTATGTAGGTGATTTTCTCTAGATTTTGCACGCATCTCAGGTGTTTTTATTGATTTTTCCAATCATGGTTTTGTTCAGGATTTTTTATTACAAAGGTCAGAAAAGTGCAACCATCATCTAGAGGATGACTAATTCAGAGATGATGAGGTTTAGTGATGGATATTGATTTCAATATTCATCAATTATAAAATCCCTGAGTGTGAAGAAGTGGTTGGATTGAGAGAGAGTGCATGCTACAAGTTTGCAGAGTTAGACGGTAGATCAAAGCTTATTCTTGGATCATATTTCAGAGGATGATGGAGCTACAATAAATCTACATGTCTAATCTATTTTTTTTGCAGATTGTGGCTCCCAATTGCTGCTAATATGGAGAGGAGAGTTATTGTTGTAGTTGATGCAGTTTCAGATTAGAGTTTATTTTACTGATGCATTTGTGTTGCAGGGGTTTTGTTGGAGAGACTTTTGTTGTGGATTTAGTATATGAGTTTCATATGGTTGCATGATTTTTGTTATGGATGAGTGTGTAGATAAAATTTTCATTATGTGTTGTTGTAGAGTTTGCTTTTATTGAGCAGATTTTGGAGGAGATTATGTTTTAGAGTTTTGCATGCAGATTGGTGATTGTGTTGCAGGTGTTTGATTTAGTTGATAAACATAGATTGGTAATAGTGAGTCCAATTTGAAAATTGGATGAAAAGAGACTCACTATTTTGTTATATATAGAGTATATGGGTATGTTGAGGTGCTGGACCAGCAAACATGTCAAGGGATCTCCCCGATAAGAAGTCCCAACTAGACCTCAGACCGTTTGGAGTAGGAGTCTCAGTAGTGGGTAGTAAAGCAATGCCTTGACTGTGATAGTGTGTAGAGATAAGTGTGATATCTTTTTCAGAAGAAAGTGTGTGACCTTGCGACGAGTCAAGAGAAATGCATGGGGAGGTTCTAACACATGAAGGGGAAAAAGAAGTGTGTCCATTAGAAGTATGTAATAGTACGCATCATGAAAGGAACACATGAGCATAATGACATCACAGGTTGGAAGCAGAATAGTCCAAAATCTAGGGTGATGGGTTAAATCAACAACACGATTCCAAAAAGATTCATATAGTCATATACAAAGTAGTTCATATATGAATGCGTAAGTTAAATAATAGACGTTGCTAGAGCAACTAGAATAGTCCAACTACAATAATAACATATGCATGAAAATGTGTTGGCTTTGTTATATTATATATAAAGTGAAATTTCCATACATACATACAACCATGACAGCCACTAGCCCCAATAGTGAAACATTATAGTCAACACCGCCTGCTTCTCCAAAGAGATGTACTCACTCTGCAATGTGGAGAAGCTAAGGCTCGTCACAATACTCTCCAAACCCTCTCTAAGCAATCCCTGGCAAAAGCTTGGCTCCCAAAATCCTCTTCTATGAGTTATGAGGTTCTATATATAGCAAAGGGTGGGGTGACCCTTGACATTCCCCTTTGACTCTTGGACTACCCTCATGAATCTTCAACTTCGTTACATATAACTCTTTACATTACATAATGATTGTTTGCATTCCACTAAGGACAATTGGAATTTCCATTTTCATTGCATTTGATTACAAAAAGGATGGCCCATGTTATGGATGTGGCCAAGACAACCCATGACACAACTCGACATGATACTGCTGACATGTACTAGCTAACTATGGTGTCCATGTCAAGCTGTCGTGTTGTTGAGTGATAGATGTGTTATTGGATGTGCTTTGTCTTCACCTCCACATAGCTTGGTGTTGTGGGGTCTCTAATGGTCTTGGTCTCTGCAACATGGTTCCATGCATGTACTCCTTTCGCTTGTTGCTTGATGTGCTTTGTACGTCTATCCAACTACAAGAAAGTCTTTTAGCATGCGCTCCTTCTTCATCTCATCATATTCCATTGATGTACCTATTCTTGAAATTCAATCATGACAAGACAACATCAAATCTGAAAATATCCTAGTCTAGCATGATGCATTGTTTTCCGTGTTCAGGTCCAAGTGACCGGGAGGGAGGATAGGACACTGAAACTATGTAGAGCACAACTTAGGCTGGGATGAGGGATTTTGGAGCTCGGTCTGCACTGTTGAGAAAAATTGTGCAATGATCACTAGGAGGCAAAATCGGGAAGTAACAGTCACCAGTGTTGGTTGTGAGACGAGACCTTGAAAGGGACAACGTCTGCACAATTTCCAAAGGGAGGAAAGAGCGAGGTTGCAAAGAAATTGTTGGTTAGCTCTGTGCAGTTTACAGGGGGGAAGCCAGAGCAAGGTTGTTGGGCATTTCAGCATAATTTCTGAAGGGAAGACAAAACATGCCTGCAGAGGGACTGCTGGTCAGCTCTGTGCAGTTTCTGGGGGGAAGACAAGCAGAGTGCAGGGGAACTACTACAAAATTTTCAAGAGGAAGACAAGGCAGGCCATAGGGTGACCTATTGAGAATTTTGCGTAGTTTCCTAAGGTAGTGCATAGGAAGCCATAAGAGGACCTACTAAACAGGACTACGCAATTTCTGGAGACAGTGCAGATTAAGGCAACATAGGCCTTATTGATCATTTAGGCGTAGCTTCTGAAGGCAATGTGGGGAAAGTAGCAAGGGGATCAGTTGGACATGTCTGTGTAGTTTTGGGGAGCAATGCAGCCCCTAGTCTTAGTGCAGTCCATGTTTCCGACAGTGCAAAGGGAGGCTTGATAACTGATCTTGTGAGAAGTGCAGTTTGGATCAGGCTTGGAGGTAACTTTTGCATAGTTCTAGGAGGTAGACATGTTGCTCACTTCGAGGATTATACAGTGCAGCTGACCAAAGGGAAACCTCAAGCATTGCACAGTTTTGGGCAGCAGAGCAGGGTCACTGAGGGTTGAGATTGTGCAGTGTAGCTCAATCAAGGTCCAGCTGCAGGAGGTTGTTTGGTCGAGAAGATTTTTAGGAAAATGGCTAAGTGTC
Source organism: Pinus taeda (assembly GCA_000404065.3). NCBI lineage: Eukaryota > Viridiplantae > Streptophyta > Pinopsida > Pinales > Pinaceae > Pinus > Pinus taeda. The sequence goes on from APFE030092331.1 coordinate 45,421, forward strand.
GATAGTAAGTGAATTTGTGTAAAATAACAAGGTGATCATACACTTAGCATATTTTGATGATAAGACAACACAAACCAACAAGACAAAACATGTGCTCAGTGAGACTGTCTTAAAGCTAAGAGCGACAAGTGCGACACTTGAGATAGACCTTTGAATGACCATGATGACACTTGTGCGATTGTGCTTACAACTTTGTGTGTGAGTATAACCAATGTTCACAAAGCAAAGACAACTCATGCACACAAAGAAAAACCTTCAAAATCACCAGAATAAGATCACAAGCATGACAAAGCAATCAATATGGTAAAATACAACTGCTGGTTCAACAAGCGACAGGGAGAAAGACACATAGAGGAAACACATGGAATGACTTTCAATGCTTGCAACCATGCATGTCATTGAAGATAAAATGATATTAGTACTTTAAGCTACACTAAGATATGTATTTCAAAAGATGAGCTTTACTTACCATACCTACCCTCCAGATGGTTATGCATCTGACAAAGTTTGCATGCGGTCCCAATCTGTTATCCATGGAAAATTTTAGGGGTAAATATTTGCAAGTGGGCTAATTTTCCATGTTTTTTGCAAAAAAAAGATTAGCTAATTTTCATTTTTCCTAAAAATGGTTCGCCCAAATTTTATAGTATAAAAATATTTTACCTCACAAATCGCCAAAATTTTATATAGAGACTATATAAAATTATTAAACATTTGAATATTTTTACAAAAGTATCATCAAACATTTTATAGATTTCATATTATGGACTAGTGAGATTCCCCATGGTTTCTAAACTTTAAGATACATTTCCACCCTTAAAATTTTCCTTGATGTTTTCATAACGTGATTCCTTGGTATTTCTCCTCAACTCCTTGAGAGTCATCTAACATGTCATCTTTCCTTATGGTCACTGAGAGATACATTTGTGCAGTTTCATCGAGCAGTGACTACTACTGGGATGAGATCTTGGGAGGACATCTTTGCGCAATTTTTGAATGCAAGGAGGACTGGAAACTAGGACAACATTGTGCAGTTTTGAGATCAAAGACACTACTATGGGATGGATCCCAGGAGGACACATATGCACAATTTTAGGTTGTAAGACAGACTGGGCAGCTGAAGGACAACACTACGCATTTTCTGAACACAATGGGTTTCGACTAGGGGAAGGACATAGGAGGAAACCACTCCGCAGTTTTGGATGCCAAGGGAGGCTAGGGTCTCTACACATTATGCAGTTCCAACAGGTAAGGGAAAAATATTAAGGTTTGCATAAGCGAAGTGTGCAGTTTTGGAAAGCTAGATGAGGCTAAGTTGCTCGAGAAACTGGCTAAGTGTGAGATCAGTGAAACTGATATAAACAATGATAGAACTTGACTATAATCACACACTTGAACACTTAGTGGTATTCAACATAGACCATCCATAACATATAAAACATACTCTTCTTGATGAAATAACCTTCGTGACAAGAGTGCGTGAAGTGAGTGTGAAACATGTCTATGTAATGAGAACAACTCATACGCACAAAGATTTCCCCTTGAAGCAGAATAAACTTCCCTTTGCATGACAAACGATAATCCCTGTGCCCAAATATGACACCTGCTACATAAATATGAGAACGTGAACAACTCTTAAGATCAAGGAGGGGAGCTTGAGATCGTCAGCTTACCAGTAAGTGACCAAGGAATGATCAATCACAGGATCCACGGTAGGCTCTGAAATTTTCATGTGAGCCAAAATTTTGGAGGATGATTGTAGCCGCTACAATAGGGCCATAGTTTGATAATAGATGAAATGAGGTCCATAAGATATGCTGAGGGTTGGGGCCTTCAGTGAGAAAATGGTGGCTTGCATATTCAGGGTGTAGCAACATCCTTCAAGTGGTGGCCTAGGAACTAGGGAGTGGTGGTTGGGAGAGACTTATTAGGAGTGGTGGCTATCAGCATGTGGTGGCCTACAAAAATCATACAGGTTGTTGTCTGGAGCGAGTAGCAACTTGAATGATTAGTAAGTGGTGGCTTTCACACAGGTAGTGGCCAATGAATCAGATGTAAAAGCATTTTACATAATAGAAGATATGATGACGAAGACTATCTATCAACAATGGTTTTTACCCTTGTGTTTTTCACCTTACATCTTGTGTCTCATGTGTTGATGATTTCTGTTATTCCGCTTTGATGGTCATATGTTGCTTATTTCTTATGCATGTTGCTCATATGATTTGCATGCTTATGTGTTGACCTACTAATGTGTTTCTGGTTAATTTATGCATGAATCAATGTTTGTGAAAAGAAAAGACAAAATTGGTGGCACACTATTGATTCACACCCCCCCCCCCTTCCCCTGACCTCCCTCTCAATAGAGCTTAGGGTTTCTAACAAATCATGCGATCAACAAGTTGGAAGAGAATTTAAGCATGGAATTATACTCCAGGGAACCTAAAGTGATTGAATTTAAGGGATGCAGGAGCTAGGCTTCATTGAAATGAGAAATTTTTGGGAAGGTTTACATCTTTGTGTAGTCATTAGAGGTTGGTGATGTGCACAGTTCAGTTAAAACAAAATTTTGAAGTAGGCCTTCTACAAGTATTTTTGGTGAAGTGGGAATTGATGACCTCATGGGTAGTTGATGACCAGAGAGGCATAGGCCAAATTCACTCAGCATTCGTTGTCAAAATCAATGTCAACCTAGTGCTATGTCAGATTTTGCTAAAGTCTATGAAAGCTCGAAGTTTTGTTCGCATTCCTCAACCAAATTGTGCAACTTTTAGAATTATGGGGGTGGTCAATAGTTAGGAAAAGTTTTGGCAGCATATCTCTTGGCATGTGGTAGGTTCTTATCCCTTTCAACCAATTTTTTGTTGGTTTTAGTCTAGCTCTGGGCTGCAAGAGGTTTGGTGTCACCCCGTGGTTATAATTCCTAATAGTTTGTTAATTTGTTGTTTCCTTTTTTATTTCTTGGGATTTTTTCTATGTTGATATTGCTTCTTCTGGGACTATATGGGAACTATGGGTACTCATATTTTATGAGCTAGAGTGGTTGGCGGTAACTGTTGGGGGTGGGAAGTTTAAATTGTTAATATGGACATGCAACCCCTACCCCAACCTCTTTCTTTGTATATATGCTTGTTATGCCTATTTAGCTTAGTGGTGTGGCTCGAGAAGCTCTCTAAAGGTGTGTTGTTTCAAGTGTTGATGGGCCCTTGAGACAATGTTGGTAAGTAGGATGCTCGAGTTTTAAGGTTGTGGCTCTACAGGTGGAGTTTTTGGATAGTTTGGTTTCCTATCAAGGGCTGCAAGGGATATCTTTGAGGCTTCGGGTCAGACGAGGTCGCAACAACAAGAAGTTTGTGGGGAGAAAGAATGAATTAGGGAGGTTATTCCCCCTATATTAGAATGCTACCTATATCTGTTTGTGTTATAGGAGTTGGGTTCTAGTTCCTTGTAGTGAGAAAATAACTTGGAACTGGGTATTGGTTCCCTTAGGGGAAAGGCATATTCTTTTGATAACCCATTTGTAGGTTGGGTAGTTATGTTGCGTCAAAGATCTTGAGTCTGATGTGGTTCTACTTATTATCAGGAGAGAGCCTAGCGAGGGAACACTTGATTACATCACTGCCTAGCAGGGTTCACTTCATGCTACATAGAACTTACACCCGAGCACATTTAGGCAGAGATCACCGAGGTAAAAGGTGAGGTATCATCTCATAGAACCTCCCTTTCTAATTCTGAGTTGTGAATGGAATGGATAGAATAGATACTAGATACGGGGCATACGAGAGGCATATTTAACCAGCACATGCTGACAATGGATTTGTACTAGAAAATTAAGTTTCTGTTCAATGGGACGATTTTCGATTGCCATGAATCCTAGCTGGACATTATCCAATCATTGGACCATCTACACAATCACATGTGCACTTTTGATCAGAGGATGGACTAAGTTGAGCACCACTTAGGCATTCCCTCGAATGTTGGGCATCCTCCAGATGGTCCACCTGATCCCATACGGGTGGCAAGCTTTGACTTGGACCCTATGTCATGATGATGCTTTGTCTATGTTAGTTGTTTCTCTTTATGATGTGTCTTATGTGTCCTATGTATGTGGCTAGTTAGGTTTGTGTGTTAGACTCAACGTGGATATTTCTGGAACAATGGATTCTCAACTTTCTATGTTCTCATTAAGGTTTTTTTTTTGGATATGGTCAAGTCTCCCATGTGAGAGACTGACCAAGGCTATCTAATCCTTGTTGTACACCTCAGTATTTCTAGCTAATAGAATTTCACCTTAAAAAAAAAAAATACTTAATATAGATTTATTGAAATTATAAATTTGAGTTGTGCAATTTGTATAATTCAATTATAAATATTTTTTAAGTTTTAAATTCATTTATATATTCAAAAACACATTTTAAATAAAGAAAAATCACAATTTCACAAAAAATTATATCACTGAATTAATTTAAAAAATCTCAAAATAATTAATAATTAAACTAGAGTAAAAACTTCATTCTAAAACATAAAACTTTATCAATTTCTAGACCATATTATACTAGTGAAGTAAGGATAGGCCGAGTGGTTAAGATGGGTTGTTAACTCCCTCTCCACTTCAAAAGAACATGTTAAGTCCGTTGTGATGAGGCTAGAGGAATATGTGGCCTTAGGAGTTACTATGTTTATAGTCAATATGAGACATCTTGATTCTTGCTAAGTCATATATTCCTGTAAATTAATCTTATAAACAAATTAGATATACTTTTGGTGATCTAGTAATAGCTTAAAGGTTTGATCCTAAACCTAACCCTAATTACTCCAATACACTATTAATCAATTATAATTAATATATATCTATATATAAATAATAAATTATAACCTTTAATAATAATAGTGTTTTTTTGGAAAAGACCTCTCACATGATGAGATTGTTTAATTTAAAAAGAAAATCACTAGTAAAAACCATATCCTTACGTAATGTCTGGGATCTGTATATTAAAAAATAATTCTTTTTGGGGAAGGATCTCCTCACATAATGACTCATGAATGGTGTATATTAAAAAAATAGGAATAATATAGATAACAAGAAGGATGTTATATATAAAATAGATAAAGTCAACCAGCCATCAATGAATGAGCCTCAATAAACATTAATATCCCACAATGATGACCTTTTGTACGCGTCTTCAACATTGATACCCCACAACGTTGACCTTTTACATTATAAATGTCTTTAAGTACTTTAAGTACATTTATAAATATGACCCCTAAATAACTTTATAATATAATTTAATATTTTTGACGGTGTTTATGTTTACTTATTTCTTATAAATAATCTCCCTCCTCTTATCTAATTTTAACTTAAATGGCCTCTTGTGACCCTTCATATTACAACTTTAGATGTTTAATTAATAGATTCTCAAGGCCAATTTTCGTGGTTTAATTATATGCGCAGTTTAACATTTATGGTCTTTTCTTTATAGATATTTTGATTTCGAAAAAAATTGTAGGGATTTTTGTAAATTTAAGTAAAAATTGTCAAAATCTATAATTTTAGGTGTTTTAGTCGTTTTTGACTGTGCTGAATCTATTTCTACCATCAAAAATATAATTCAAACACAAAATTTACAAGATTTTTTAAATTTTTTACTCAAATTCCGATTATTTTTAGCCATCCACACAATTCCTCCGCCTCTCTAAACAACTCTTATTTGTATAATGTGTGAGCTTTAGTGGACACATTCCACGAGTCTTATGATGTGTATTTGTAAAATTTTAAAATAAATATGAGGGGACACGATTTGAAAGATGCCCACATGAGAAAGATGCGCACTAGGTGAGGAAAGAAAGCGTAACGTAGTGGCGGGAAAGAATGAGATGAGATCTTTTGGGCAAAGGGGAAAAGAAGCTTCTAGAAATCATAGGAAAACGAGTGGAATTTCGAACAAAGTGCCTTGTGGAACCAAGGAAAGAGAATCTAGTCAATTGTCCTTTTCATTACAATGGTTTTGCTTTTAGTTAATTGTTGGAATTGTACTCGTGGATTTGCGAAATCTTGTTTAAGTGGTTGTGAATAGGTAATTAATGGGTTAAGTTTATTTTTTCGTTTATCGATATGGATAAATATTGTTTAATATTACAAGGGTTAAATTTAGGTGGTAGAGTATGTATTTTTTCTTTTTAAATATTTTATTGATATGGATAAATATTAGTTGATATTATAAAGTTAAATTTAGGAGGTAAAGTGTATATATATATTTACAAGAAAAAATAATAGTATTTAATAAGAGTCTGTTTATAAATGTGAATTAATCTAAATTACTAATCAATGACTACCAACAAGTTTAAAAGGTTTAAAGTATGTTTATCGTATTACAATTTAATACATGATATTTTCAAATAGATATGTTAGTTAGATGGAAAACTAACTCTACCGGATAACAAGAAAGCATAATATGCCTATTTTCTATTAACTAAAACATTATCAAATTATCAAAACAAAAAGTCACACAAAATATAAGCCTGACATATAGCTTATCCATTGCAGAAGAGAAAAATTATTTAAAGAAGATTTTCTTCATCCTGTGCATAATGTCATTTTGGAAGGCAGAATAAAATATTTCCTTGGGATAATATTTGTGACCCAATTTTGAAAGGGCATCTGCAACTCCATTCTTTCTCTATAAATAAGAGAAAAAGTCACCCCCTGGAATAGTCCCATCAATGACCTAATTATTTTCATCTAATTAGTAAGCATAGGAGGCTCAAAAGTTGCCTGGTCCATAGCCCAATCTATGAAAACCTTCAAATCCCCATAGACATCCAATGACTCAATGGATAACCTGCAAGCACAAAATAAAACCCCCCAAAGAGCAATAATCCCCCCCGTGTATTGGTACCCCTCCCACTGTTCTAGCAGAAGTGATAATAATGAACAAACTTTATAATAATGTAAGCCCCACTGCCACACAAATACTAACTAGACACCCCATCGAAAAATCCCACAAGAAATCTACACCAAATATTAGTTAGTTGGATGTTTCTTGAAATTCCCTTATAAACCACAAGCCTTGCTTCATTAAAATATGTGAATATCTTCATGCAAATGTGTTTGATGCTCAGAGAACGGTTCTCAAATATATTAGCATTCCTAGATCTCCAAATACCCCAAAATATGTAAAATGGAAGAGCACATAATCATTTATATCCAGACATCTAAACTAGCAAGCAACCCTTAATAGATGAAGAATTCCATTTAACAAATAAGTTTAGGATATTCATGACACCTAACCAAATGGAGACCGTGAGGGGACATCTAAGGAAGAGAAAAATCATATCCTCAACCTCTTCCTTACATAATACACATCTATCAAGACCACTAAAACCACGACGACACAAGTTATCCCAAGTTAGTATTCTATTCTTCTAAGCCAACCACCTGAAGAATTTGGGTTTGTGTGGAAGTTTCCACTTCCAAATTTTGCAGAACCACCCTTTACTCTCACAATGTGATTTGGAGAGAGTGATATACCTATAAGCCTTTGCAACCGATATCTTCCCCTGCAAAAGTTTTCCATCCCATTTTAATATCTCATCCTCTTGGGTCATTGTAATACTAGCCATATAAAGATCATTCAGATACATATCCCAAGACTCAACCAGTTCCCCATATATTCCTAAATCCCATGAGCACATCTAAGAGGAAAAAAGGTTTGTTTAGAAACTTTTTGGCGAAATCACATAATTGATCATTTGTCGACGCATTTCGAACCAACTAGTGTGGTTCATCGTCAGGACAAGTTGAAGATACAGATCCAGTATAGCGTGTTATATAGTCTAAGCAGAGACTCCAACAGCTAGAAAGACTAACGGTTATTTTTCAACCTAAGGACCCCAGTCAAACCTCCTTTAACTAAATTAATATTAATATTCTTTATAATTATTATTATATCTAAGGAGTCAAGTAAATTGGGTAAAAATAAACACAGAACCGTGGTCAGATATTAAATTTATCTATTTAATTATTTAATATTAATAATTAATATTATTATTAATATTTTTCAATTCCTAATAATAATATATTTAGTGTCACGTTATTAAATCATTGGTTAGATAATAAATTTATCTATTTTATTATTTAAATCATTAATAAATATATATAATTAATATTTTTCAATTCCTAATATAATAATATATTTAATGTTAAGTTATTAAATCCATTATATAAATCTCTAGAAAGAATATATTTACTAAAAAATAGATTGGATCAATGGTTAGTTAACAAACTAAACCATTTAATTATTTAAAATATTATATATACCTGTATATCTA
>APFE030092337.1:16811-54001 GCA_000404065.3 Pinus taeda
ACATTTCAAGGTTTGATGAATTCAATTTTCAAACCATTCCTTAGAAAATTTGTGTTAGTATTTTTTGATGATATACTAATCTCCAGCAAGTCTTGGAAGGATCATGTTGAACATGTTGACAGTGTGCTACAACTATTTGAGGAGAAACAATTATATGCAAAAAGATCCAAATGTTTCTTTAGAGTCCAAGAGGTGGAATATCTGGGTCATATTGTATCTCGTGAAGGAGTTAAGGTAGACCCTAGCAAAATTAAAGCCATTAAGGAATGGAAAATCCCCACATCCATAAAGCATCTACGAGGATTTCTTGGGTTGATAGGGTATTATCGCAAGTTTGTTAAGAATTATGGGAGAATAACAACACCTCTAAAAACATTATTGAAGAAATATGCATTTTCATGGACTCCAGAAGCAACAAATTCCTTTGAACATCTTAAAGGGGCAATGCGCCAAGCGTCGGCCTTAGCTACGCCGGACTTTACAAAAACCTTTATTGTGGAATGTGATGCTTCAGGAAATGGAATTGGTGTTGTTTTAATGCAAGATGAAAGACCCATTGCTTTCGAAATTCGTCCAATTAAGGGAAAGTATTTACACAAAATTATTTATGAGAAGGAAATGTTGGCAATACTACATGCATTTAAGAAATGGAAACCCTACCTAATGGGAAGACACTTCAAGGTAAAAATAGATCATGATAGCCTTAAATACTTTTTAGAACAAATATTATCCTCTAAAGAGCAACAAAAATGGGTCACAAAGATGTTGAGTTATGACTTTGAAATCATCTACAAAAAAGGGAAGAAAAAAGTTGTGGCAGATGCACTCTCAAGAAAAGATGAGGATGTGGAAGCATTGTTGTGCGCCATTTCTATTATCCAACTAGATTGGATAAATGAAGCAACGGAGGAATGGAAGAATGAAAAAGAAGTGTGGCACTCATTCGAAAGTTACAACAAGATCCTAGTACATATGATACATTAGTTGGAAAAATGATTCATTATGGTACAAAGATCTCTTATACCTATGTAAGAATTCCCAACTCAAACAAAAGATTCTTGTGGAATTTCACACTTCTCCCTTAGGAGGGCAGTTCGAATTTTGAAAAAATTACCACAAGGTTAAGAAGGAATTTTTTTGGGATGGCCTTAAATCAAATATTCAAAATTTTGTGGTGGAATGTTTGGTTTCCCAACAAAATAAATTTAGAACAATTAAGACCGAGGTCTATTACAACCTTTATCCATTCCAAGCCAACGTTGGGAGGAGGTTTCAATGGATTTTATCACATGTTTACCCAAGTCCTAAGGAAAGAGTGTCATCATGGTGGTAGTTGACAGACTTACCAAGTATGCACACTTTTGTGCATTATCACATCCATTTAAAGCCAATACAATTTCTACTACATTTATGGAAACAATTCAAAAGCTACATGGAAACCCAAAGAATATTGTAAGTGACAGAGATCCCATTTCCACTGGAAATTTTTGGACAGAATTATTTTCTTGTCTTGGTACTTAGTTAGCTCATAGCTCATCTTATCATCCTCAATATGATGGGAAAACTAAGATAGTAAACAAATGTTTGGAAGGATATCTTCGTTGCTTTGTATCTGATAAATAGACACAATGTGTCAAATGGTTGCTTCTGGCTGAATGGTGGTATAACACTTCCTTCCATACTGCAGCAAAAATGATCCCCTTTATGGAACTTTATGGAAATCATCCACCATCCATCACATCATATTTAAGAGAAAATTATGAGGTTCAAGCAGTGGAACATCAAATTGAGCATCAACAACAAGTTCTCCAACTCTTAAAGGATAACCTCACGTTTGCGCATAATAGAATGAAACAACAGGCAGATCAACATCATAGCGAAAGAAGTTTTGATGTAGGTGGATGGGTATTCCTACGGCTACAACCATATAAACAAATGTCCCTCAAGCAAGCTAAGAAGGATAATAAATTATCACTAAAGTATTATGGTCCATACATGGTGTTGCAAAAGATTGGTACTATGGCATAGAAATTGGAGCTTCCTGCAGCTTCCCGAGTGCACCTAGGTTTCCATGTTTCATGTTTAAAGAAGGTTATACATGACAAGCTCCCAGTTCAAACAATATTTCTAGGACTTGACAAGGAAGGAAAAAACATATTGGAACTAGAAGTAGTCACAGAAACAAGAACTCGACAGCTATGAAATCGATCGATTTCAGAGTATCTCATCAAGTAGAAGAACCTATCCGCTGAATATTCCACATGGGAGGATGAGAATTTTATACATAAGCATCCAGAATTACTCAATTGTTGAGGACAACACTTTTTGGAAGGAGAGGGGCATGTTAGGCCCCATTGTCATTGCATCCCTTATTTGTATTATTGTGCCCCTATTGTCCCCATATTGTTTTTAGTATGCCCCATAGAAACCCACTATTGTTATTTTTGTGCCCTTGTGTTATTACTATTATGTCGGCTTGGTTATATTGTGACCCCTTAGACTCCTATATATAGAAGGGAGGATTAATCATTTGTATCATCCAAGAATTGTTCATTTGTGTAATGTAAAGGATGTTGGCCCCTCGAAGAGGCTGAATTCTAAGGTGTTAATCTATATTTTCTATCCTTTTGTGAGCTGGTTTCCTAACATTGCTCTACTTTTTGTGGGAATTTCAGTAGCTCTATCTTATGGTGTTGTTTTAGTAGTTACCTCTTATTCTTCACTTTCACTTTCTTGCAGTTTGTAAAAGAGTATATTTTTTAGATACTTCCTTATATTCCCTAGGCATTTATGTTTCAAGAACTGCTGCTTCAACTTATGTTGTTCTAGGTGCCCCTATTTCAACATTTTTTTTCCTCAGACCCTTCTTTCGCCATAGGGAATCCATGATAACTATCCTCAGATTTCCCCCTACATATATTCATAGGTTATTTAATGCATGCTCTTTTTCCTTTAGCGGATATACCAAGATAGATTCTTATGGAACTCCATCCCTTACTGTTTCTATGATGGAGTCTAGTAGGTGTGAAATCTCTTCTTTCCCCAGGAAGTGTAGATTATCTACTATTTTTTAGAGGTGTAACTACTCTATCTTGTGTTTCCACACTTACCTCCCATTCTTCACTTTCACTCTCCTCTATTTCAGTGGTTGGTGCATGTGACTTTGCCAATAAACCAGTCCATGTGCTTCCCTACTTTTGTAGTGAATGAATTATGATTAACTTCATGAACACATGTTTGGTTAAGAAAATATTTGGATGTTTTTTATATACGCATTGCCTCTGCCATATGTTATAAATATTTTAGCAAATAATATGGAAAATTTATTAGCTATCCATTACCAATATGTCCCAATAACTAAAAATGATAATTGAATACTATCACAAAACGTCCCTTACAAGAAATGAACTTCTGAATAAATAAATCAACATCATCCAAGGGTGAGGAGAGGATGTTCTATCAATACCTCTCCCCTTTCTCCTTACTTCCTCTCCTCACTATAAAAATGTTTCCCTAGCTACTGGAACTGTTATTTTTTAACAAAACTAGTGAGCCCCTGTCTAAGGTAAACTTGTCACCCTCGAAAGTATGTCCTTTGTAACAATGTTTTTGAATCCTCTAACCTCTAAATGTTGCTCCTGTACAACTTATGTGAATTGCACAACAATCTGTTCGTTGAAACCCTGTAGCTTCTCAAATTAGACTAACCACCCTACATTCCTAAATATTTCTAGGGATCTTGGATGGTGTAGCAGTGCATCAATGGAGTTCTATTCATGATGAACTACCACTCCTGCCATGGTTGTTCTAGAGTCTATTACTACTCAGAGATTGTTACAGGGAGAAATTTGGTCAATACAAACACTTAGGTATAGAATATCAGTCGAATGCAATTTTGCAATGCCTAGGGAATAAGTAAGGTTACCCTTTCAATGAATTCAGATTTTCAATGATAAATGAAAACTACTAGGAATGTTTTCCAAGTAGTCACATTGATTTTCACAAATGGAAGTAGGAGTAAGAGCAAAAATGGGTAATGACTAATTTAGGATATGTGCATTGTGCATCCACTAGATGGTAATTATCAAATTTGGCTTACCATACACTCCTCCCCCAACTTAATTACAAAATATATCCTCAGCATGTATAACATAAAAAGTCATATCTAATTCCATAATGAGGACAAAAATATGATATTACAGAGGAAGCTACAAAGGAAGCTACAAAGGAAGTTAAAAAGGAAGCTAAAAAGGAAGCTAAAATGGACACTAAAAGCAATGCCATAACTAGGAGCAAAAAAGGAAATTACACAAGAAGCTATACATGAAGCTACATCAGGAGTTAAAGGAGAGGCTAAACTAGGTGCCAAAGTCTATGTTAAATAGCAATGAATTTAGTACCAACTATTTGTAATTGGTGTAAAAAATACCAAAATTAGCGCCATCCCGTAAATAACACTATTTTTCAAAAATGTGGAGAAAAATACACTAAAACAGTTAGTGGGTGAAAAACATGAGCTAAAGAGGAAGCTAATCATAGGGATTTGTTGTAGTGTAGGAAGTTTCAACAAATCCAAAAGTATTTTATAACCTAAAATCTCAAGACTAAAGGAAATACTCCCTACCCTATCCACTTGATTGAAGCAAGCACTCCCCCATTGAAAGCATGGCTATGAACATGTTTCTTACATATAAGAAGAAGTTATACAACATGGATGCCAAGGGGATTTTTAAATTTGGTTCTAACACTAGCCAAAATCCCTACCTTTGACTCAAGTGAGAGTTGCATAAGGATGCCCAGTCTTGGCTAGACCATTGGGAAATAAAGGAGGAAATCATCTTGCAAAATTTAGATAATATTAAAAGTATCATTACTTCCAAATTTAAGGAGAAATTGTGGGGAAATAAAGAGATGGAGGGGAAAAGGAAACTATGATATTATAAGGAAGTGATTAACCCAAATCTTGAAAACAAAAATTGTCTCTCTATCTTGACTAATGCTAAGAAGAAAATGAACATTGCCAAGATAAGAGCTAATTCTCATGAGCTTCAAATGAAATTGGGTGTTAGTCGATTCCCAAAACACCGTGGGATGAAAGAGTTTTTCACTTGTGAAATCATATGCATATCGTCCATTTTATATTCACATTTGATCTCATTTTCAAAATATTTTCACACTACCAACCTTCTTCATATTTTAAAACAATAAAACTATGGACCTAGGAGCACTTCTCTCACCTTTTTGAGCATAGAAATGAAACGTTAAAGAACTCTAATTAATCTCTTACCTTATTAAGGAAAAGTAAACCATATAAATCTTAATGGAGTTTAATCGTCATCATTACCATCATCATCAAAACATTTATAAATACATTGCATTTTTTATATTAATTTCCTTTTAAAATAAATCATTTAGTTACATTATGTATAACCTAATTTTTATTTTTATTTTGTAATATCCCTTAGTAACCTTGCAAATGCCAGTTTACTGTGGTAAAAGACATTATACATTTTGTGTAGGCAAGGTATTTTTTGTTTTATTTATGAATTACAAGAATGTTTGTACGTGAATATAAAATCAAATTGAGAAAATTAATGCTAGAGAAGCTCACATCCAAGGTAGTTGAACAGTTATGGAAAGGTAGTTACCTTCCCAACTTCTCCTTGGGAATAAAATTTCGAAAAAGAAACCCAATAGGGGAGAACGAACTTGAGGCAAAAAAAATAGAGAAAAAGTGATTGCAGAAGAAAGCCAATTGTTGTTATAAAGGACCCTTGAGCTGGCTGGCCAATGGAGTCCATTTGTAACCAGGGTGTTTAGAGTTTAATAAAATTCCTTGGCTAAGTCAAGTTGGGATCAAATAGCCATTGGAAACTATTTTCCACTTGCAACTATTCAAGGAAAACTATTCTGGGTGTGAAGTGGATTGAGGGGAGACGTAGTAGAGGTTGGTCTTGTTGGTTGGGGGAGCTTTCTTTTCTCAGTGTTTTTATGACAAATAGAAACTAGATAAGTATTACATAGACGAACTTATTTTTCTTTACTTGGAACTAGAATATGAAATTGAAAAAAAGAAAAGAAAAAAGATGTTATTGTTGTAGAATGTAATACATTAATAATAATATATATTTTATATCATCAAATATGTATTACTGGTAAAAAATCATGCTAACTTTCAATTTTAATAGTAAAAGAAAAAAAACTTTCAAAATAGTAACAAGATTCTAGATTGCTCTGCCAATATGGGTTAGTTCTTAGGCCTGGATGATGCAGAAAGTAGCCATAGAACAATCCCAATGCGTTGGAGTTATGAGAATCTTATTTGGTCTTGATAGCTTTGGGTTACTGAAATTAAAAGAAATAGGGGGTTTCGTAGTGAACAGATGGATACTAGGTTAGATCCTTGCTCAAGCCGATGACTATGAGGAACTTGGAAAACTATCCCATATATTTAATAAAGATTATACTAAATCAAGAGGCTTGAGGGTGTATAATATATGCATAGTAATAAGTGAACCAATGTTAACTACCACCAGAGATAAAGAAAATAAAGAATATTGAACCATTAAACATGTAAAATAAATCAAATCCATTGTATTGAGTATATAGTTATGTTGCAGAAAAAAAATTATTATTACGCATGCATTGGTATAACTGTAGGAAAAAATAGATTGAATTTGTAAACATATAGGGAAAAACCCTCTCGGCCAGTAAGGCCAAACTCCACAAGTCCCAGTAAAATTTATTAAAGTGCCAAAAAAACTATCGAGCACACACAACAAAGTAATATAAATAATGCAACATTGTCATATGACTTCTCATTTATATACATTGTAACAATATTTGAAAATGTTCTATGATAAATTACAAAGGAATTGACATATAAAACTCTGCATTCAAATTTGGAAGAGAAGGGTATCAAAACCCTATCTAGTTAACAAGCATACAGGCCAATTGTTAAACTTTACTTTTTATACATTGAAAACAAAATGAGGGGGTTCTGCATAAATTTATACATAAAATGCCATAACGATGCTAGCCAACAATATCAATACCACTTGATGTGTCAACTAAATCAACTGTGAGGTCTTCATAATAATAGTAGCAAGAAGATTTAGAACCTTGTATACCCAAGGTAAAACCTTAGACATATTATTAACTTGTAAGGAAGATAAGCTCTACAAAAACAGGTTGAAATTGGTATACCCAAGGTAAAACCTTAGACATATTATTAACTTGTAAGGAAGATAAGCTCTACAAAAACAGGTTGAAATTGGGACCTGTAAACAAGGAACCCAGTGTAAGTGTGAGGGACAACTCAAAAAGGAAGGAAATGCACATACAAAATTGTTTAAAGATTCACCTATATTCATACATTCACCACACTGTTTGAATTAGTTAGCCTATTCTAGGTATGCACCAAAGATGTTAATTTGTCGGTGATAATTTCAAAAAAAAAAAATGTTCACTTGTTCTAGGCCTCTTGCAACTATGTAAGCATATGCATAACAAGGGTGTCAATTCGTTGCAACAAAATATCAACACGATAATTGAGACTTAATTAAAAAAAAAAAAATATGAAATATATGCCCCAACGTGGCGGGAAACTTTACCTGAGGATTTAAATAAGGATTCGAGAAAACTCCTGATTGTAAAACTCTCCAGTAAGGGTGAATGGTGAAAATACCTATAACATGCATGCAAACCCTTTAAACACCAAACAATAAGCATGGAAATTGGAATGTTTGAAAAAATATTAGTAATAGGGGAACTCACTATAACATAGTGGTGAAATGGAAACCTCCATGGTCAACTCCACTATGAGAAAATCCATTGAATACTAAAAACCATAATGAAGTTACAGAGCTAAACATTCATGCCAGAAAATGAACAATGATTTGAGAGTAGCACCAGGAGTGGATGAGGGTAGTTCCTCTAATCACCACCCCTTTTGTGAGTTGTTGATCCCAAATCGACACATAGCCTTGATCAAGCATCATGCTGATTTCGAGGAGCATTGACAATTGTAAGAACAAGGGTTCTAGAGAATTATTTACAAGGAAGGAACCCTTGTTTAGGGTTAGCGCTATAACAAATTATCTCAAGTGTGATTATAAACACATGTATGGGTGAAAATGTGAAGTTGGGTTACACCTGAGAAATTCCCCTAAAAAATTCACAATCTTAATTTTTTCGCCGAACATTTTTTTTATTTGTTTTTATTTATTTACTTTTTTCAGCCAAATTTTCTAAAATTTATTTGACAGAACTATTATAATAACTATCGGCCGAAATTTTGGCCATTTAGACTAACGTCGACTGTTAAACGAAATTTTTGCCGGAGTTGAAAAAATCAGCAAAATAATAGTTCGACCAAGTAAATGATTCGTCCGAACTATTTTTTCGGTCGAACCATTTATAGATATGACGGGCCAGACCCTTTTGTGAAGTTTTCTATTTTGTTAGTTTTTTTTATTGTGGTTTGTTGAGCCAAGCGTTGTTACTGCTCTGTGTTATGATTGTGGTTGGTTAAACTGAGTGATGTTACTACTTTGTGTTGTGATTGTGGTTGGTTGAGCTAAGTGTTGTTACTACTTTGTCAATTTGTGATTATGGTTTGTTTGAACTGAGGTGAATCCGAGCACTGTGAGATTCGTATGTAATTTAATTTTTTTTTAAAGAAATTTTTAATGACCTTGCAGATATTATAATGTTTTCTTTTTCTTTTGCAGCATGACATTAGATGAATTTTGGTTGGTTGCACTCGTCGTTGACAACTTTCTCAGCCTCCTCGTCCAGATTAGATAAGTCACCCAAGGCTCCTTTCTCCCAAGGTTTTCGATGTGCCACACAACCAAATATTAATTTTTGCAACCTTCTCTAGTAAAAAAATAAATCTAAGAAAATAACTCTACATGACTCTAATTATAATTTACAAAAAAAAAAACAAACTAGATTCATGTTCCAAAATGATGTGTTATTTAGTACAAGGCGTCTGAAGGTCAAATGATCCAAATAACATGCTCAGGGTTAAATGATGGAAAGAGCAAACATTGCAAATTTTGTTGAAAGCTTGATTGGATTCAATCATTATTGGACAATTTCACAATTGGGAAGCTTGGTAATCTCTTTCAGAATGACTTTTATGCTATAAAAATTGCGAAAATTGAAATATTTTAGGTTTCCAAGCTTTCCTATTTGAGAGGACAACAAATTTAGCTTGATATAATGACTAATGTTCAAAAACTAAAAGGAAGAAAGATTACCTATACTTTCA
Source organism: Pinus taeda (assembly GCA_000404065.3). Taxonomy (NCBI): domain Eukaryota; kingdom Viridiplantae; phylum Streptophyta; class Pinopsida; order Pinales; family Pinaceae; genus Pinus; species Pinus taeda. The sequence goes on from APFE030092337.1 coordinate 26,089, forward strand.
TGAAGATTTGCAATTTCAATCCAACTCAAATTGAGAAATTCGAGCAGTCTCAGCTCCCATAATGATAATGGCAATGATTTTAACTATGTACCACTTATATCGAACACCTTAAGAGAAGTGAGCCCATGTAGAAATGCTTTTGGAATTTCTTCCAATTACAACTTTCCTAGGAATAGGGTGACCATTCTGACATCTCAATTCCTGTGTGGGGAGAGACTTAATACCATTGCCTAGAACTGATATTATTTTTTATTCAATCCCTGTCTTAGGGAATCATTGAACCATTTTGCCTACCCTAAACCACCCATGAACATGCAATTTTAAAGCCAAACAAATTTTAAAGCTGCTTCTTGTCGATAATTTTGTGACGGTTGAAAAAATTTCATTTTTTTTGGGGAATAAACAAAGGAAAAATTTTAAACCTGCTTCTTGTCGATAATTTTGTGAAGGTTGAAACAATTTCATTTTTTTTTTTTGCGAATAAACAAAAACAATTGTTTTCACCTTTATTTTTCTTTTAACCTCTGAAAGATATCAATCAGACATTTTCTAATTCTACTTGTAAGATGAAGTGTAAATTTTTTGTTTAGACCTCTTTGTACATATGATCTTTTTTGTCTCCAAACTTCTCAAATTATCATCACCAAGCTTGAAATTTAATATCATTTAATATTTCCTCATTCACTAATATTCGTAATTAAAAAAAAACATTTCGTGGAATTGCTAACAAAGAATAATGTGGTGAAATGAAATATTTTCGCGAACTACTCAAATCTCAAACACATTAAATTAGTCTTAGAGCATTGGTGATTGGCGAGGAAGAATAAAATTAATGTTTCAAGCATTTGCATCATATAAAACAAATGTTAACCGTGTATATTACTGTTTGGACTCCTGATACTATTTAATCATAATATCAACAACATCACTGAACATTACAAATTTCATAACAAATTCGAATAGAGTATATTAATAATAGTATTTATATTATTTATATAAATTATATAATTTAAACATAGCAATAACATATATATATAATTTTGAATTACCTTAAGCTATTTAACATAACTATTTAGTAAAACAAGTATTACTAGTATTAGTGGAAGTTGGAATTTTAAGCCGAAAATTAGCACATGTGGTCACAACTCATAACTTAATGCGAGAAATCACCATGATAGCTTGATTCATTCATTTTACTTATATCTTGATAGCTTTTGAGGAATCATCATGATAGTCTGATTCATTCATTTTGTTGGGTGCATGAGATTGAAGCTAATTAGAGTGTTGGCATTGTTTTGTCATCTATTTTTGGTGTTTTAATTTTAATGTTATTGGGTTTCTAATTAGAGTGTTGACATTTTTTTTTCATCTATTTTTGGTGTTTTAATTTTAATGTTATTGAGTTGACTCATTCTACCTTGATTTATCTCGTAGAACAACCTTGATACTTCGTGGTAACATACTTTCCTTGATTTTGTTGTTATATGTTCATTTATGTTTCTTTTTTCATTATGTGTAATTCAATTCAAACTTCCATGTTTGCTTGGAACATGGGTCTTATTAGCTTCCTAAGATGAGACAGAATACACTTAATTGAAGGTTCCTGTACTTTCTCTTTTCAAGTAGTAGTTTCTTTTTTAGATACATCATTTCATTTCTATTTTGTTGGGTGCATGGGATTGAAGCTAATTAGAGTGTTGGCATTTCTTTGTCATTTATTTTTGGTGTTTTAATTTTAATATTATTGGGTTGCTAATTAGAGTGTTGTCATCCCGGATGCGGGTGATTGATGGCCAGGACGATATGTGGGAGGCACGCGAAGTGGGCAAGTGGCAGCCCTACCGCGCCAGATGTAACAGCTATGGGATGGCTAGTCGGCTCTGCACAGATACATTTATGGTAGAATTTACGCTGCCTTCCATGCTCTGGGTTCTTAGTGCAATGGCGCTCAGCTCATTCCGCATAGCTGTTGTTCAGGGCGACTCTCGGTGGGATCGCTCGTCCACCTGTTGTTCGTCTGCTTTGATGCATGTCATCCGCTCTTCCATGTTTGTCTGTCTCTGTTGGGATATGTGTGCTTTCACAACCTTCTGCCTCCATTCTGGTCCGGCTCCTAGTGCTCATAGCTGTTTTCAGGCTTAGTCTTTGGCTCACTCGGTGTATACGCCTCTCAACTGTTTTTATGCCCTCCATTCTCTGTTCAACAGTCCTCCTCCCAGAAAGATGCCAAAAGAAAGGCTGAGATTGGTTAGCAGGCGTGGAGGTTCGCATGGGTGCGCCACCCACCAGCACCCCTCCACTTCTCTAGATCCCTCTGAAGATGCATCGTTCAACCCAGCGACCAGACGCGGTAGAGGCAGGGGAAGGGGGTGAGACAGAGGCGGAGACTATAGACATAATGCGCATCCCACAACCCGCTTCCCCATTCCATGTTCTCTGGCCAATTCCACCTTCATCGTCTCGGTGACTATCGAAAAATGTGAAGATGAACCAGGTTCGAGAGCTTCTCATCAGGGGGTTCCTATATAACTGAGGCAAGCAAGTCAGATTGCCACTCAGCGCCATGTCTCCGGAGGAACACCTACTCTGTACACTAGAACCAATGTTGGCCCAAGCGAGCCTGTGAGAGGAGAGCCCTCTAGTTCTGCGGACCACTCATCTGACTCCACGAACTCAGGAAAATTTGGATGCAGAATTGTGGAGGAACAACCGTCAACCTCAGATGCAGATTGAACCGGTCAGCGTCTCGGGCTTTTTGGTTCGGCCACTGAAGCCGAAGTCCTGCTTCTTCTCAATTCTCAATGTTCATGCCTGTTTTGGGCTTCTGTCAATGATTCAGGTCAGGGTCTGTATTTGTTTCTGTTTGTGTCAATATCGGTTCTTGTATGAGTCAGTGTTTCGAGTCCTTCTGATTTGTTCAGTGTCCCTTGGTATTAACTACTATGATGTAAGGTCTCTGGCCTAGTTCCATAGTCAGACAGTCAAGCTTTTTCTCTTTGCCAAATCCTTGGCATGAACTTTCAAGGAAGTGACCTCGCTGTAACTTTTTGTATGAATATAGAAGTAGACCAAATTAGAAAAAAAAATTAGAGTGTTGTCATTACTTTGTCATCTATATTTGGTGATTTAATTTTAATGTTATTGGGTTGACTTGTTCTACCTTAATCTATCTCGTAGAACAACCTTAGTGCTTCTTGGTAACATACTTTCCTTGCTTCTGTTGTTATATGTTCATTTATGTTTCATTTTTCATTGTGTGTAATTCACTTTTCTTCCCTATTTTCTTGGAACATGGGTCTTATTAGCTTCCTAAGATGAGACAAAATACACTTAATTGAAGGTTCTTGTACTTTTTCTTTTCAAGTAGTAGTTTCTTTTTGAGATACATCTTTTTCATTTCTATTTTGTTGGGTGCATGAGATTGAAGCTAATTAGAGCGTTGGAAATTGCTTTGTCATCTATTTTTGGTGTTTTAATTTTAATGTTATTGGGTTGCTAATTAGAGTGTTAGCATTAATTTGTCATCTATTTTTGGTGTTTTAATTTTAATGTTATTGGCTTTACTTGTTCTACCTTGAATTATCTCGTAGAACAACCTTGATGCTTCTTCGTAACATACTTTCCTTGCTTCTGTTGTTAAATATTCATTTATGTTTACTTTTTCATTATGTTTAATTCACTTTGCTTCCCTATTTTCCTGGAACATGGGTCTTATTTGCTTCCTAAGATGGGGCAGAATACACTCAATTCAAGGTTCTTGTACTTACTATTTTCAAGTAGTAGTTTCTTTTCAAGATACATCTTTTTCATTTCTATTTTATTGGGTACATGAGATTGAAGCTAATTAGAGTGTTGGCGTTGCTTTTTCATCTATTTTGGTGTTTTAATTTTAATGTTAGTGTTTTAATTTTAAGAAGGAAACATAGATATTAAATTTACTAGAATAAAATAGGGTCTATCACTTTTCATTTTAATTTTTTTTCCTCTTTCTTAACTATATTTTGCAAGAAGCATATATAAATAGACCCATGTATGGAATATAAATAAACATGTATTATAGCTTTAATAAACAAATCTTATAACAAGGAAGAATATGCGTTAAATTTCCAAGAATGAAAATAAAAATAAATTAAGAAATACTTTTAAACTTGGGTGATTTGAAGCTAAGTTGAATTAGAAATATTTGTATCTGTGGAATGAACATAAAAAAAAAATAGTAAATACTTTCAACCTTTAGTTGATTTGAAGCTAAGCTGAATGAATTAGAGATTTGCAGTTGAGTTGAATTAGAGATCTCTAGTTGTTTTCTTCTTGAAATTATTCAACCATCCAACCAAGTAGAAACAACCTTTCTTGCTACCTAGCCTTTTGACAGATTTATCTAAGAAATGATCTTTTTCACAACCTAACAATACCTGTATAAATATATTAAATTCATTTGATTGAATTTGTTTTTTACAGGGACCAGAAAACACATTAAGCATGGTTTAAAAATGGACATTATGCATAGAAGTTTCTTGTTATCCCAATCCAAGTCAAGCAATGATTACTTATGTGCTATGAAATATTTTGACAAAAAAAGTCCTCCAAAGGAAAAGGAATGTACCTAGAAGAACAATAAACAATGAAGCATGTTATATTGCATTGATAGAAGACTTAAGAACAACTAGGGAGTATGAATCCAATGGAATTATAGTCTTCACTAATTACGAACTTGTGTGCAACCAGATGAAAGGCGTGTACCAAGTTAAAAAAGAGAGGTTAAAACAACTGCACGGAGAAGAAAAAAATATTGTTAGTCAATTTCAATCATTTAGCATAAGACATTGTGTAAATGTTAATATGATGCCTTGTGATCTATTGTATGGGGAAATTCCAATTCAAGATTTGTGTGTGAAAGATGAATTAGTGTTAAGAAGTTCTCCATCAATATTTATTGGTGGACATTGTAAGATATCTTTGATATGTGTGTGTTTTTTAGTTATAAATGTGTCATTTTTAATGACCATGTGTTTTTTTCAATTCTATACCAAGTTTGCCCCCACTATGTAAGTAAGCACAACTTGGTGAACTTTAAATGTTTTAGAAAATTTTGTATTTAATTTTCAAAATGTGTGTGCTTCAACATTTGTGTTTTTAGTCTTGAGTATATTTTAAATCAAGAGCTTCATATTGCTACACTAATTTTCTGAATTCTTTCAATGTTTCTAAATAATAATTTTAAGATCTTAAAATGCATGATGTAATTTCAAGGGTTACATCAATTAAATGCAAATTAAATGCATGAGGTAACTTCAAGGGTTATATGAATTTTCTGAATTTTCTTACTCTTTTTAAATGGAAATTTCAAGATTTTTAAATGCTTGAGGTAACTTCAAGGGTTACAACAATTTTAACTCTTGATATTTTTAAATAGAAATTTTAAAAAGAATTGTAAATGCATGAGGTAACTTTTTAAATATCACATGTCTATATATCTATAGATATCCATATCATGGATGAGCATTTGCCACATGATCCTTCGAGGCGAGCATCAATAGAGTCTTGTGCATCTACTAGAGGGGTAGGACGAGGTCATGGATCAAAGAGAATATAAAATGAATCGTGGAGGGTCCATCATTCACATCATGGTATATATATATATATATATATATAATAATATATTATATATATATATATATATATATATATATATATATATAGATATATATGTTTATGTGCATTTACTGAAATGATAAATAAGTAGGATCATAGATATGTACACATATATATTGAATTGATTTTCTATTGTGTTTTAGATTCTTCGTCACTATGTCATCACGTGATGGTGGTCAAGATCCGTTGAGTGGTCATCAATCTCAGGAGGGTCAACATTTTCCAAGTGGTCATCAATCTGACGGTGGTAAACATTTCCCGAGTGGTCATCAATATCAATAAGATCATCATGATCAACATCATTTTGGTAAATTATATATAATTTTTTATTTTTATTTTTTATTTTCTTTATTTTTTATGTTAAAACAAATTTGTACATTACATATGCCTGCACATGTCTATCTTTCATACATGTATGAATACATTTGTTGACATGTTTTTATATTTATGTAATTTTATATATTGATCCAGAGGGTGAAAAAGTTGGTCCAAGTAGACGTAAGCAGAGCTAGGCAGTTCAAGAAGAAGGCCATACACAAACTACAACTTATCCATCTGATATTCCTAATGAGCTTCCTTGGGAGACAAACCTCCAACAATGTACATTACAAAGGTGTAAAACTCATTATTCAAAATTGTGTAAAGATATTGGGAATTTCGAGCTCCTTGTAGAGAGTCGAGAAAGCTTAGAAATAGTTGTGCACTTTCTAAGCTCATTTCTTGATATTTATGAGAATCTTGGGCCAACCACGGATTCATTTATATATATGATGAGGTGTAGAAAAGAAGCAGTGATTGGCCCCTGTAAATGGGCCAATGTTAGTAAAAGGGTTACAAAAGAAAATGCAAAATCTATGTTTAATTTCAAAGAAGGGCTGAAAAGAAAGATGCTCAAAGTGAAATATTTCAAGTACCCTAATATAGCCAACCATTTGTATGATAGGTTCCTTGCAATGTATGGAAAGCTACCATGGAATGACGAGGTTCTAATTTATTTTGCAAAATTATTTTATGCAAAATTCGTTTTGGGTATGAAACCTGATTAGGATGACCTTCCATCTGAATATTATGGTATTGAGAGAGGTCAGGTATATGATCATAAGGGCGCATTATGTGATATTGAATTTCCTCACCCTTAGCCACCTTTGGTACACCAACCTCATCGTCTATTAACTTTGCGGTCAGAGATGGATGCCACTTCTCAAATTGGTCGAGAAGGAAGGGATGCCATTGTAGACAACATACATAGTGCATTGACTAGAATTGATATCAGTCTAAATCGACAAAGAGCACAAACTAATGCACGTGCTAATTTGTATATAAAACAAATGAGGAGATAGATAACATGTATACTAAGGAGCTTAAAGCATATGCAAAGGCTTGTCGTAATAGTTGGCAAGACCTAATTGTTCATGAAGAAAAGGGTGTGGGATCATAATGTGTTAATGGTTAGGGTGGATATTTTAATATAATTCGTAATATATGTGTTAATGTCAATTCACATACATTTTGATATTTTTTTTCAGATATATTCTAACACAAATATATTATATTTTCACCATTTGCAGTTAACTCGTTTGTTGAATGAAAATTTTGATAATTTCACGATCCCAGGTTCAGGTTCCAATAAATATATTTTGAGATATGTTAGTTTTTTTTAAAAGTTCATGTTGATATAGTGATTATTCTACTTTTATTATATCGTTATTGTGAGGACATATTTTTAAAAGAAATAATTATGTATACATAATTCAATGTTAACAGATTTCGATTTTGACCTATGTTTTGGAAATAGTGCCACCCTCTTTCTCCCTATTAGGAGATGTGCCACAAGTATTGAATATTTCATTTATGTTTTTTTATAAATTGAAGTGCAAGTTTCATTAAAAAATGAGATAGATTTATCTTATAGTGTAGGCATTATGATTCAGGTGTTATCCTTGATGGCAACTCACTCAGAGGTTTGATACAGGTGATGGCAACTTAATCAGATGGCAGATCTAGTGCAGTAGATCAAAAGAAAGATATACGCAGGTTGACCGTGATGAAAGTGCGTATATACGCGGGTAATCAGAGAAAAAGGCGCGTATACGTACACACGGAGGTCCACAGAAGGAAAGGCGCGTACATGTCGGAAAACTAAGTTTTGGTCCGTGGTATTTGGTCCATGGTATTTTGGTATTGGTCCATGGTATTTGGTCCGAAGTATTGACCCCAGGTATTGGGTCCAAGGTATTGGTTCTACATGGTTTTGGACCATGGTATTGAGAGAAGCCTAAACCTATATAAGGAGAAGATCATTAGGCCAAGGCGGTGCAAGGGTGTTCAAGTGATGAATGTCTGATGAAGGGTGAGATCCAGATGCTGGTTATGGGTTGGTGATGCCTTGCATGATCTGAATCAAGGTTGCACTCATGTGGAGGATGATGAACGATGGAATGGGATGTCAAGGCTTGGAATGATTATCTTTTGAGTATGGATAGACTAGATCTATTTACGCATGTTTATTGTATGAATGTTATGATCTGGGTATGTTCTGATGTCTGAAATAGCTGCGAAGTTATGAGGTAGAATTTGCAGATCTATACGCGGTTTGTCTTTGGTAAAAGCGTGTATACACGCGGATTGGGTTCGTCCAAGTAGCGTATACAGTTGAAGTATGATATTTGAAGTTGCTATTGGATCTGGTTGTTGTTGCAGAGTTATGTATTCTGTGACTGTGTTGTTGACAAGGTTTCAGTATTGGGTGATTCAGAGATTGATGATGCAGGTTGTATTGCAATGGTGATTGTTTTATGGATCCAGTATGAAAATGTATGAAATGTGGTCCCTGGATGATTGTAGGCCGACACCTACGTACTGGTAAACACATTGGCCAGTACAAGAGGCAGGGGGTTCTAGCTCCCTTCCAGGAGCAGCTGGAAAACGAGTGAAGGTTGGAGCCTTCAGTAGGCCAGCGCCTATGTACTAGTAAATGGAACGGCTAGTGCAAGAGCTAAGAAGGTTGTAGCCTTCTGCAGGTAGAAGCCTGCGTGTTGGTAAAGGATTGCACCAGTACATTTTAAAATAAGTTTCTTATTAAAGGAAGATAGAAACAAATTGCAGCAGGTGGTTTTCACCCACATTGGGTTTCCACCTTATATCATGGTGTTCATGTGTGCTCTTTATGTGTGATGATTTGTTCTGTTTACTGGTCATATGGTTAATAATGTTCTGATGAATTCACTAAAGATGAACTAACTAAATCATAAAGGTTACTGGATGTACGCTAGTTTCTTTTAACACAGTCGCGTATATATGCAGATATCCTTAACCGAAGTCGCGTATATAAATCTGAGTATGAAAAATGAAAAGTATCTAATTTGATAATACTGATTCACGCCCCCCCCCTCTCAGTATTATTTCCAACAATTGGTATCAGAGCAGGTCCTTTGGTAGAAGATTGATCGCTTGAAGGAGATCCGTAGAACAATGGGAAAGAAAGCACGTCAAAAGAAGAAGACAACTCAAAGGAACAATGACAGCTTGCCGGGGAATGAAAGTAAGTATTCAGATTCTGAATGACCTCAGATTGAAGATGGACAAGCAAATGAAGCATCAGATGAAGTCATAGATCAACAAGACCTACCTAGCTAAAGGGAGAGTGCTCTCAAAGAATAAATTATCAGCTTAAAAGTTCAGCTGGAATGTGCCTTCTGAGTTCGTCAAATGCTGCAAGTGCTGAATGAAGAGCAAGAAAATGAGATTCTCAAACTAAGGCAACAAGTGGAAGAAGGAAGAAATTCTGAAGAAACCTTGAAGAAGCAATGTTTGGAAAAGGAAGAACAACATCAGGTTCAGGTAAATATCTTGAAAAGTAAATTAGAAGAAAAAGATAAAATATTGCGATTTCAAGATAGTACTAAGATTTTGGATGATATTCTAAGTAGTCAACGGTCTCCTGCTATCAAAACTGGTCTTGGTTTTCATGAGTCTATTGAAGGTGAATCTAGTTCACAAAGTAGAAAGGGACTCTAATGCAAATCTGAAAATGCTCAACAAGAGATGGAAGGTCAATCTTCATCACAAGCAAGAAAGAAGTCCTTCAAAGAAAATATTTTACTCCTCCTATGGAATAATGTTGAATGTTATAATCTTGGACATGTTGCAGCTAGATGTTAGAAGAAGAAGGATTCAAGACCATCATGAAGATCCAACATTCCAGGTACTTTAATGGTATTGCTTTTCTTGCAATATATGTTGGTCACAAAGCTGTTGATTGCTATAGAAGGAATATGAGACATGTAAGATATTATGCATGTTACAAACTTGGACACATAGCAAAGGAATGCAAGAGAAGATTGTGGACACCATACCAAAAGGAGAAAACATCATCACGCTTGAAGATATGGAAGAAGAAGGAAGTACAGCCAGAAAGATGTGGCATAGCAGAGTACACTGACATGACAGATTCAAAGGAAGCTGGAAGTGTGGAACATCAGTGTTCCAAATCTCATACGCGGATTTCATGAAGACAAGTCGCGTATATATGTGAGTTAGATGCTGCAGAGTCGCGTATATGATGTTCTGAAAGAAAGTAGCAGTACAGAAGTCTGAAATAGTTCAGTCATGATATGAAATGGTTGGCACAGGCTCAGGGGGAGCATATACCTCAAATAATGCATTGTTGACATTATGGTTAGAAGTTCTTAGTGATGTTGCTTATTTTTGCTTGACCAAAAGAATGGATTGCAAGTTACAGATCTAGATGCTAGATGCTTATAATGAAAATCATATGGTGTATGATAGCTACTGATAACTATCATGGTCTTGTTTAGGTCCTTGGTCTTTGTGAGTCATATGATGTATTTTGATACCCCAATATGCATGGGATGGATGATGTAATGAGTCATGGTATATCCCCATTTGGTTGGGTGGATGAGTCAATATTTGTATATTCTCACTTGGTTGAGAAATGGACGAATGTATGAGTCTTTGGTGATAGGAAGGTCACTCATAATAGAGTCATGTTCTTCTTGTAGAACATCTTTTTGTAGACCTTGCCTACAGTCAGGGGGAGCATGGCCAGATTGGTACACCTTCAGCATATACTCAGGGGGAGTATGGACAACAGAAGGTATACCAAGGAAGAGAATATCTTGGTCCGCCCTTTGCCCTTGATGTCAAAGGGGGAGAGTGACTTTGTGTGGTGGTTGCCATCAAGTCCAAAGGGGGAGATTGTTGGCATTATGATTCAGGTGTTGTCCTTGATGGCAACTCACTCAGAGGTTTGATACAGGTGATGGCAACTTAATCAGATGGCAGATCTAGTGCAGTAGATCAAAAGAAAGATATACACAGGTTGACCATGATGAAAGTGCGTATATACGCGGGTAATCAGAGAAAAAGGTGCGTAAACGTACACACGCAGGTTCACAGAAGGAAAGGCGTGTACATGTTGGAAAACTAAGTTTTGGTCCATGGTATTTGGTCCATGGTATTTTGGTATTGGTCCATGGTATTTGGTCCGAAGTGTTGACCCCAGGTATTGGGTCCAAGGTATTGGTTCTACATGGTTTTGGACCATGGTATTGAGAGAAGCCTAAACCTATATAAGGAGAAGATCATTAGGCCAAGGCGGTGCAAGGGTGTGCAAGTGATGAATGTCTGATGAAGGGTGAGATCCAGATGCTGGTTATGGGTTGGTGATGCCTTGCATGATCTGAATCAAGGTTGCACTCATGTGGAGGATGATGAACGATGGAACGGGATCTCAAGGCTTGGAATGATTATCTTTTGAGTATGGATAGACTAGATCTATTGACGCATGTTTATTTTATGAATGTTATGATCTGGGTATGTTCTGATGTCTGAAATAACTGCGAAGCTATGAGGTAGAATTTACAGATCTATACGCGGTTTGTCTTTGGTAAAAGCGTGTATACACGCGGATTGCGTTTGTCCAAGTAGCGTATACAATTGAAGTATGATATTTGAAGTTGCTATTGGATCTGGTTGTTGTTGCGGAGCTATGTAGTCTGTGACTGTGTTGTTGACAGGGTTTCAGTATTGGGTGATTCAGAGATTGATGATGCAAGTTGTATTGCAATGGTGATTGTTTTATGGATCTAGTATGAAAATGTATGAAACATGGTCCCTGGATGATTGTAGGCCGGCACCTACGTACTGGTAAACGTATTGGCCAGTACAAGAGCCAGGGGGTTGTAGCTCCCTTCCAGGAGCAGCTGGAAAATGAGTGAAGGTTGGAGCCTTCAGTAGGCCAGCTCCTATGTACTAGTAAATGGAATGGCTAGTACAAGATCTAAGAAGGTTGTAGCCTTCTGTAGGTAGAAGCCTGCGTGCTGGTAAAGGACTGCACCAGTACATTGTAAAAGAAGTTTCTTATTAAAGGAAGATAGAAACAAATTGCAGCAGGTGGTTTTCACCCACATTGGGTTTCCACCTTATATCATGGTGTTCATGTGTGCTCTTTATGTGTGATGATTTGTTCTGTTTACTGTTCATATGGTTAATAATGATCTGATGCATTCACTGAAGATGAACTAACTAAATCATAAAGGTTACCGGATGTACGTTAGTTTCTTTTAACACAGTCGCGTATATACGCAGATATCCTTAACTGAAGTAGCGTATATGAATCTGAATATGAAAATGAAAAAGTATCTGATTTGATAATACTGATTCACCCCCCCTCTCAGTATTAATTCCAACACATACTTGAATTAGAGAGTTGTGTAAACTCTGACAGCCTTGAAGAAAGTGATAGTGTTCCAAAGGGAGCTACTTCTTCATTTGCTTCACCTCCTTAAGAAGGAAATAAAAGTGAAAGAGGAAGGTATAAATCTAGTTCTAAACACATTCATTTTGATGTTGTAAAGCATGAAAAAAGATTTGCATGTTCCTTTTGTGGTTTGGATAACCATTACGTTTCTAGATGTTGGAAGAGGATGGCCGCATATAGGAAACTTTTGAAGGAAAAGAAGCAAGCAGCCAAAGGTCCATAGGACAAGGCAAATCATGATGTCAAAAGGATGCACGTGGGTTGCACTTATTTCCATAAGCAAGGGCATCTTGCTTAAAGGTGTTGGACTTTGAATCTGGCACTACTTCCACCAAAGCTAAAGGAGAAAGTGGAAAAGTAAAATGGCAGGGATAAAGATTCCATGATTGATGTGGTCTAGGATGATTCACATATTGATGTTGATGTGCAAACAAAGGAGGGACCTTTGAAATTGATTGGTAAGAAATGGTTAGAATTCTTATCCATCTAAGGCTACATGTCTAGTGATGCATCTGTTTGCATTTCTTTGTGGAATAAATGCAAGTTGCAGGATCTTACCGAATGGTAAATAGAAAGAAGTTGAGTAGGAAACTCACTTTATTGTTGCAACAATATGTTCATTTCAGCTTCAAAAGTACAGTGTACTTAAGTGAAAGTTGATACATGGAATGCATGAGATGCATGTGATGTTGGCTTGGGAGAAGTTAAATTGGCTCCTAAAATGGAGATAAAGATGAAGTGTTTCATCTTTTGGAAAAGAGTCCTAAAGGTCTTTTTCCTACATGCTCGACTTGAAGGGTCGTTTGTTGTAAAGGCATGTTTTATTGGCTTGTCATTTGTATGCAGATGTAAGACATGGAAGGGTTCACAAGATGTGAAATCTGTTTCTTTGTTGAAGCAGGAGTTAGCCCATGCAGTTGTTGTCTGTATGCCTGTTGTTGTTAACAATTGTTGTTGGCAGCTTTTCAAACAAGTACAAATGAAAGTTTTGTGGAGCAGATGTCCTTCACATTTGTTTGAGCTGCCTTGGATGAAGGATCAAGGGAGAGAAGCTCAAACTACCTTCTGTAAACTTCACAGTAGAAGTTTTGCATGAAGTCAAGGATGAAAATCATTCTTCCCGAGACAACCAACCCATCCAAGAAGGGAAGTGGTTAGAGATTTTGGCTCAGAGGCACTATGCGAAGGCAAGTGTAGGGAGGCTGAAAGAAGAGGGTGTTGTTACTCTCATTTACTTCTCAGATCAATATATCAGTCTTTTGGTGGGAAGGCGTGATCTGAAATTGGATCCTTAAACTCTCTTAAAGCTACCCGAACTCTGTAAAAGCTCATACTAGAGTTTAAAGTCTTGTGGATGTCGAAGCCTATTAGAAATAACCTCTGAACAACGAAAATTTGCAGTTAGCATGGAGCAATGAGGACCTTCAGTCAAAGCACGTTGACCGAGGCCCATGGAGAATGCGCAGTGGCACAAACTAGCAGTTAGGAAGTTCGAATCAGAAAACGGAGGCCGTTTTTTATGCAGGATTAGCGCAAAGCACTAATCGCACATCATTGTGAAAAACCCCTCGAGAAGGAAATTCCCCAAGTGCACGGTCACAAGGAAAACCCAAAAACTATGGGAAAAGTGCTAAAACGATAGGCAGGTCCCGCGCTCCAAAACCGACAGAATATTAGGATCATTTTGGGCAGTAAGCAGAATTGTCAGAGGACCCAGTGATGCCATACAGTGATTGATGCGTGTCCAGCGGATGAGAGAGAAAATCACTCTCATCTCAGGCTAACGTCTGAGCAATTAAACTGCGTGATAAGAGCGATAACCGTAGGATCTTGAGGCCCTAGATCTAATGGCAGAGATTACACCCTATGGGAAACCAGATTCGATGATGAAAATAAGCTTCTGCACATAAAGGTTGAAGTCTGATTGGACCGCTAAGTTGGTGAATGAATCATTTCACAGAGTAACCGATGTAACGAACCGTTTGAGGAAGAGATGGCTCAGCTCGTGAGGATACAAGTGGCCACCTCTTTGTGAAGTGTTATAGTGATGATGACACAGAGTAGGGAATTCCGAGACAGAGGCAGGCGATCCGAAGAGCCAGGAGAGGAAGCGAACAGTCATGAGACGGATTTGCATTAAGCCTCGAATAGATAGAGAGTAAAAGGGGAGAAAAAGAGAGCAGCCTAAGAAGCAGTAAGCAGACCTAGAAGCAAGAAAGCCAGAGTAAGAGCTCACTGTAATAGGCATAAAAAGAGCAAACAGCAAGAAGACGTTGAATAGGCAGAGAATCTGGGGAGTCACTCAGAGGTCGAGTGGAAAAACCAGAGATCTCAATTGACATCAGCATATTGTTGTTGGAGTGACTTGGAGGTCGAGCAATTCACAGAGGCGTGCAAAGGCCAAGCGAAAGAGCTTAGAAAAGCCAGAGCAGAAAGCTGCAAGCCACAACTAGAACCAAGAGCCAGAGTGAGCACCAAAAGAGAGAGATGAAAGCTAGAACCAGAGCTGGAGCCATAGAGCCAGAGCCAGAGTCAGAGCCACAGCTAGAGCAAGAGCCAGAGCTAGAGCTAGGAAGTCGAAGAGCTCCAAGAGCCAAGGGATAAGATGGTGTTAGAACCTAATGTTCCTGTATAAAACATTGGAGTTAAGTGTAGCACTTGTAAAAGAACTATTTCCATAATCCCATAGAGCCTAATTGAGTTGATTAGAGCTCAAGGAGATGTAGCCCAAGATATTAGGGTGAACTCCATATTATATTGTTTCCATATGTGTTTGTTTTTATTGCTACTTTAACTACTGTTATATGCATTTATATATCAGTTTAAGTACCTTCCCATATCAGCACAAACAACAGATTTTAAAGTAAATAATCAGTTGAAAACAAATACAAGCATACACCCATATTGTCAATCATTTCTTATTTCTGCATTGGTTAATCAAATAGACTTGGGAAAATTTAAAGCTTTGGAAGTGGGAGAGGTTCTTATAAGTTAGACAAGAAGCCTAAGAGCCCCATTTTCATATCAACCATATTAATTTTCTAGTATTAAAACCATAGTCCAAGTTCAATGGGTATCCATTAATCTTAGGGAAACCTTAGTTTGCTACAACAGATACCTATATCATTTGTAGGGTTGGAAATATGACCATTGAAATGTATCTTTGCAACAAAAAATAGATGAACTTAATTTATATATTTTTGCAAAATCAGTAACTTATTGTTATAATAATCAATGGTCTAGATAATGGTGAAACTCTACAACAACCTAGTAGCTTAAAGGAGAATGAGTGGGTAGACCTACAAATTATTGGATCTGATAAGAACACCACTAAAATAGTGGATATATGAACCTATAAATTGTTGAAAAATAGAACCTATCTCTTATTGTTAATCAAGAACAAGACTTGGTCATTGTGAAAAAAGCACATTGATTCTTTTGAGAGGGATTATGAGGGGAAGAAATGAATCCATACATCTGTTTATAGAAATCATGTAGCATTATAGGGAATTCTTTAGAACGTCCCCATAATTTCCTCTAAATCTCATTTTTTTCTTCTCATCACTCCACAATGTCATGTAAGCCTTGAAAATTAACTTGAGAATATTAGAGACCCTTTAGATTCCTTCCTTTCATTGTTGTAGTTTCAATTCTGCAACTAGGGTATTTTTCTTGTTATGAGTTAAGTAGCATAAAAGTAGTTTACCTTGATTGATTTTGATCATTTCATCATTCTTTGCAAGTAGAATAGAATTTACTTTGATTGCAATATCATAGATTTGTTTTCTTGCAAAATAGATTAGAATCACTATCATGGAATTTACTTTCATGCAACTAGCTTAGGGTTAATTTCATGTTATTTACCTTCTACAAAATAGATTAGAACTTATTTTCCAACATTTCCTTCAATGCAAATAGATTAGTGTTTTTTTCATGCGGTAGGAAAACTAATGCTTCAATTATCTTCTTTCTTGCAAATTTCAACTAAGTAGTTCTCCTTTTTGGATTTTTCATTATGGTATCTACACATCTCAATTCAATTCATTACCTCAGAACATCTTGAGTACAATCTCCTTGTTGTGCATATAGCACTTACACCTCTTAAGTTTGTACAAACTTTGGATTCATAAATTAAGTTGGTAGCCCAAGGAATTGCAACATTCTTGTTGTAATATTGGGACTCATCATCATGATCGCCAGTAAATCTCCCACTAGAGTGTATGATCATAGTTGAAATCAACCAAAGGTAAGTGTCACTTTAGTAATCAATGGGTCATTTTTATCTGACATAGTAATTATCACATACAATTCACCAATCATTGGTCTACTAATTTAGGAGGAGGGAAACTCAACTATCCATTCAAATGGCTTCCTTCATCTCCTAAATTTGTACTTTGCACCAGAGAATTCTCAAAATATAAGGTCGAAGATTATAGGTTCTGCATATTATGAGGTCTAAGTCCACAAATTCTACAAGAACGAGACATCGTCAATTTTCTTTGAATATTTCCATATCAACATGGTACAAGACCATGCATATTGACTTACAATTGTTGATTTGTGTAGCTTGGGAGGTACTCCAAGCATAATGTTCAATGATTGGAGGTTAAAGCCCCACAAATGAGCTTGTGGGCTTGAGATCCAAGCTTGGGGGTTTTTCACCCATCGTGATTTGAACCAAAACCGTGATGGAGGTACGACAAGTGATGGATGAGGATGATAGTTCTCGATGATATGACTTCAACGCATTGAGAATCGTCTGAATCTGAGTCGTTGTCAGAAAGAAATGAATTTTTGAAGTTGACAAAGTAATTATTGGTTACCAAGTCATGTAGGCTTGTTGTAGAAACACTCCAATAGATGTGTCTCTTCAAGGTTTGTTGGAGCCATTGTATATGTATAAATACAAGGTGTATTCGAGTCATTTTGATCATCCATTTGGTGCAACATAAGGCAAGAAAGATAGCTCTGAAATTTCCCTAGTCACAGCAAGAGAGGGAGCACTTTGATGGAGGGCGACATGATGTCTTGCATGTCGCGGGCTATTCTTGAGGGCCAAAGGCATAAGGTGTTGTTTTGTGGGGTTAGAAACCTTGGAAAGGGTTGTTGTAGCAAAGGGATAGGCTTGTTGTAGCAAGTCGCATTCCCTAATATACCCATAGGTCTACGTTAAGGCCAATAAGGAGGGTGTAAGGCCTGGCTGTGACTATTGGGGTATGACAAGACAACATGGGATTTAGGAGTGCTGGAGAAGGGTGAACAAACCCTTGGGAGCGTTGTTGTAGTTATTGTGTGAGGGTTGGTAGGACTGTCATTGATGCCCTAACT
The DNA here is from genome assembly GCA_000404065.3 of Pinus taeda. NCBI lineage: Eukaryota > Viridiplantae > Streptophyta > Pinopsida > Pinales > Pinaceae > Pinus > Pinus taeda. The sequence goes on from APFE030092337.1 coordinate 43,853, forward strand.
AGTCCATGAATGCAAAAGTCAAGGAGACCACAAACAACAAGTAAACTTATGTTATTTAAGACATTTCTTGTACATGTTGGATCCTTGTTTAGGATCAGATTTGGATCATGTTAAGGAATCTTGTGGAAGTCAATGATGAGAGGGAAGATCTCATGATTAAATTCCCTAGACTAATAATAGTTTCCACAGTGATTGGGAAACATAATTGGTGTGATAGTTTGTCATGGGTCAAAGTGTTGATTATTGTGTGGATCAGTTGATGGGCAACTTGAGGAGGCCATGGGAGTTGTTTGGACGAGCCCACATGGATTGTTGGGGGGATACCAAGCATCCAAGGTGACAATAGGCATATTAGATTAGAAAGCAAGAGGACAACAACAAAGTGAGTTACATATGGACACTTAGATGATGGATTTGGTGTCATAGTCTGTTGGAGGGAAGCATGTTGGCTACCCAAAGTAGCCCTAGGGAAACATACAAGAAGGACATTATTGGTGCATGATTAGGTGAATTATTGCAGCCTTATGTGTGGCTCTTTGATGGATGAATGAGGCTACTATAAGGCAGATTGGATCCCAGGACTTGTGTGTGGAGAAGGACTTCTATGGGAGATGATGGGCAGTCCTCCTAGCCCATGTTCATTGTGGTAGATGGACATCTTGCAATGATATGTGGCAGCCCTTTGTTTCCTATGTTGGACTTCATTGATGCAGTGCAAGAAGAACATAGTGGGTTGAATTCCCTAAGTAGTTGAGGAGCAGCAGTGGGTAGTTGAGGGTTGTTCACAAGTGGAGCCATGAATAACTTGACAAGAGTCTCGATGTGTTGTGCTCTTGTTGGATGAAGGCACAACTAGTGAGCAGATTGGATAGCTGAGATTCAGTGGCCATATGAACTTGGAGCATTGATAGAAATAGAAGTTGCAGATCAGAAGTCGAAGGACTTGGCAGGTACAAGGTACAACTGAGGGAAGTTGAGAGAGTTAACTACATCATCTAGATTGTGAGAATATCTTGTTGAGGGAAGATTGGTTGTCGATGGACTGACACCAAGCCCCAGTTTTGTATCTTGTACTAAGGGTCATTATCCATGGTATGGGAGCCCTAGACTGTTGTATTATATGTTATTAATCTAAGGAAGTTGGGTTGAAAAATTAAAAAGTTATCTATGTTCTATGCATGTGTGATTTAATACTTTAGATTTCCATTGTGCAAAGTCGTTTATTGTTGAGATTCTTGGCTTGGTAGTGTCAGTGATTTTAAGACTCTAACATAGACCAAAGGTCATGGAGATTCAGCAGACACCGCGACCTTAATTGTGATACGTTGGTTGTTTTCATTTCATTGGCTCAATTTATTCTTACGGGCTGCATATTTTTACATATCAACCACAGAAAAAACAATGTCACTCAATTTAAGCTTAGACATAAACACTATTTGGCCCACTTAGGATTACATACTTTCTCAGGATGAAAAAATAATATCCTCCATTGTTTTTAACTAAAACTCTCCCTAGTTCATATTAAAGATACTCTTTAAGAGTAAAGCAACAAACTCCTCCATTTTTTTAACTAAAACCCTCCCTAATACATATTTACATAGCTAGGTTTGTTACCCTTTTGGCACATATGTTCACAAACCTAAAATTACATAGGCACTCAAGCCTAAAAGCATATATACATAGGAACACTAGCAGAAAAAACATATCCATATTGACATGTAAACCCAACTTATATCACCATCCTAGAAAATATTTTTACAAATACATAAAGGGTCACAATGCGGGTGTTATAATTTTGATAGATTTAGCATTGTAGCTTTAGGTGTGGGTGTTGTGGAATAACTCTCTAATGCATAAATGTAATAGGTTATGATTAAGGGATCTTATATTAGAGTGTAGACAATGCATGTACACTTGTTATTAAAAATGATTAGGTGCAAGTTAATGAGTTAAAATTGTGAGACGAGTTGTTGTTAAAGTTAGGAGTCTTTCAATAAAACCATGGACTATGTTTATGAATAGATGGTTGTATTTGTAAATAGATTATGGAAGTATTTTTTTAGTGCATATATAATTCTATATCGTTGCATACCTTGTTTTGTATCAGAAGGGTATTGTATTTTCATGTAAATTGCGAAAAAACATATTTTGTTTTTACTAAAAGAAAAATGAGTAGATTAAAATGAGCGAGTTTTACATGACCTAATTAAAGAATCTATTTCTCACATTCTCGAGTTTACTATCAGCGTGCACGTTTCAAACTCCTATATCCTTAATTTTATATAATCTAGCTTAAAAATATTCTTAATTTATCATACATAAAACTACAATAACTACATCCAATGCAAATCATTCAATCATTCAAGGTGGGTTTTTTTAACTAACCAAGGTAATTGTGATTTTTTGTTGCTCTACAATCTAGTAATGGAAGATGTGTAGCTATAATGTAAGTATGTAAACAATTTTAAATGATTTCTCAATTAAAATCTTAAAAGAATAGTAAAAATTTAAAATTAATATAGAGCCCAGTATAGCTAATGAGTGTAAACATTTAAATGTTGGCTTAATTATTAATAAAAAGTTAAAAGTAATATAAACCTTGATACCTGGATGAGTGTAAACATTAAATGTTGCCTCAATCAATAATCAAAAGTTAAAAGTAATAAAAATAATGAATAAGTCAAAAGTTATGTTTTGATTTTGTTTTTTTAATAGAATTAAACAATTTTTTAGATAAAACAAAAACAGAATATACATATCACATTAAAAAATATAACATGTAAGTAATAGTTATAAATTAAGCTCCATTTTAATTTATAAATTAAAATAGTGTTTCCATAACCATATTCAAATTTAATTAATAAGCACATAAAAACATAATACTTACAATACAACAAGATTCTTAACCATGAATATTCACCCTCACTTTACCATGGATATTATTAACTTGTGAATAGTCTTTGTTGCAATACCATGTTCCAATATCATGACTTATCAATACCACATGTCCAAAAACTATAACTTATTTTACAATAAGACAAGATTCTTAACCATGAATATTCACCCTCACTTTACCATGGATATTATTAACTTGTGAATAGTCTTTGTTGCAATACCATGTTCCAATATCATGACTTATCAATACCACATGCCCAAAAACTATAACTTATTTTACAATCAAAATATGCTATATAGTATGACAATATTCTTAACCATGGATACTCACCCTCATTTTACCATGGATATTATTAACTTGTAAATAGGCTTTGTTACAATACCATGGGCCAATACCATGGCTTATCAATACCATTTTTTTAATTAAATCTAAAAGCAAAAAGGTTATAATTAATTTTGGAATAATCTAAACCTCTATCCTCAAAACTACTAAAAATATTCCCATGGAAATTAAATCAAGGTTTTAATACAATTAAAAATGACGATAATATTATATATATAAATGTGAAATTTATATAATATAAATAATATTTCTGTATTTAAGCTTTTGTCATCTATAATGAATTAAACAAAGTCTTTCAGTAGAAATCACCAGAGAATTTTTTGGGCGACACGTTTCAAACCAACGGGTGTGGTTCTTCATCAAGCCCAGATGAAGAGGCAAACCACGGCAAAGGCTTAATAGGGAGCAATGTAGAGACATATTTCAAGCAGGTTAATATTTGAACAATAATGTTTAATAATATAATTTATTAATATATTAAAAACAATATTATTAAGTAACAGTTATATTAAACAGCTAGTTTTTGAAAAAAATATTTAAATAATGATAGTATTTCACTAATTTGTTAAAAAAATTAATAGGTAACGACTAGGAGTTGTCTATAATGCGACTTTTTGAAGATTCCGGTGACGGAATCCGGCCAAAGAAATTGAGGTTAAATCTTGATTTGTTGCAGTTAAAATGGTTTTTTAACTGCATATTTGGATTCAGCACCCTGGAAAACCCCTGGGAAGCTTTGATTGTGCAGAAACTAGCTACAAACTTGGGATTCCAATAATTTACTGCCGGATTTTGACCCGGAAAAAGCCACCAGAAATGCTTTCAAAAAGTCACGTTAAAGACAACTCCTTAAACATCTAGTTTTTGAAATATTTAAATTAATTTATTAAAACCAAATATTACTAGTTCTTGAAAAATAATATTTAAATAATGATATTAGTTTATTAACTTATTAAAATATTAATACATAACAGCGATATTAAATGGCTAGTTTTTGAAAAAATATTTAAATAATGATATTATTTCATTAATTTATTAAAAATATTAATAGGTAATGGACTAGTTTTTGAAAATCAATATTTAAATAATTTATTAAAAACAATAATACATAGTTCTTAAAAAAATATATTTAGATAATGATATTAGATTATTAATATAATAAATATATGGCTAGTTTTATGAAAAAACAATATTTAAATTAATTTATTAAAACCAAATATTACTAGTTTTTGAAAAAATAATATTTAAACTGTGATATTGGTTTATTAATTTATAAAAAACAAATATTAGTAAGTAACAGTTATATTAAACAACTAGTTTTTAAAATAAATAAAATATTATTAAAAACTAGCATAGACCCATGTTAATTAAGGATCCAAGTAACGAGAGAGCAAAGTGACTCATGATAATTGAGGAAATATAGCGCAACATTCTTTTAGGTTTTTCATTATTGTATTTTCTTTTACATGATTGATCCAAAATATAAATTTAATATTTTACAACCAATTGAGTTTTTTTTTTTTTTTATAGATATTTTCTTTAAAAAAATACAATGGGATCAAATTTAAGAGGGGGGAGCGAGGGAGATAGTGACAGAGGTGGAGGGCAGAGAGAGATTGTTATAGACATTTTTGGGCACTGCAACCCCAATCATACATGTCCATAAACCAAGGGCCCCTAAGTCCCTAAAAGTGTTGCTTCACACCCTAAAGGAACAAGGTCAGCTGATTACATCATCTCCCAGAAGTTCTCCACAGAAAACTGCTCAGAACTGGTCAAAACTAGACCATACAGACTGCCAAGTGCAGATGGTGTGATGCATCGCACCTACTACACACAGGAGGTGCGATGCATATTGAAAAGTCCTTCTACAGGGTGCGATGAGTGAGAATAGACAAGTGGCAGAGACAGTTTGCTAAGTGGATGATCAAGGAATCTTCTAGAAACTTCTCATATGAGACTTGCCTCTCAAAATTCACCTAGGTATGAGTAAGAGATCAATGAAATTTCCAAGTGGAGCCAAGAACTATCAGTGGAATGACACTAATCAAAAACCCAGAGCTGACTCACACCTCTGCAAATATCTATATATGGATCCCTCATCCCAGAGATCCAGAGGTTAGGGGGTGGAATCTTGTATCTTGTAAGGAAGTGTTGTCGGTTTCCTAGTGTAATATCATAATGTTGGGTGATCTAAGCTTTTCATGAGGTGAAGAAGGGCTTTCATGCTGGGAGGATGACGTTGGGTCAGAAGAATTGGTTGTAATCCTCTTTGCTATTCTTGATATTAATAAAGCTATTCAAGTTTTCCTCCACATTCTTGTATGTTTAATGATATATGCATTTGTGCGGTCAATATATATCTGGTCCTATATTGTTTATTATTGAGATATATGTTCTTCGATAGTATTATGTTGCTTTGATTCCACAAGTGCTTTTTGAAGCTAGGTAGACGAAGGAGGAGTGGCAAGGATCTGTCAGAAGGGAGAGGAACCAAGCAAGGAACCAAGCGCAATACTGAGGTTGGTGTCCTTTGTTCCCCTCTTATCTACTTCTCATAAAGGAAAGTGAAAGTAGTTTTAGTTTGTTTGTTTCTAAGATAGCTACTAGTCTTAGTGGGACTAGCAATCCGAGTGGACACTAGATTTCCCGATAAAAAAATGGCAACTCCACTGGGGAGCGAATAGATTGTTTGCTTGTCTATATTTGTTTGTTTTATAAACTTACAGATGGAGCCTGAAGTCAAGCCAGCTAGCCTTCGAACTGCATTTCCTATGCAAGTGCAAAGTAGATCAATGTTGCTTCAGTCTATCTCCGAGTTTTGTTTATAAACTGAACAATCGATTTGCAAACATTCTAATTGCCCTGGTGGTGGCTCTAGTAACCTCATTAGATCAACCCCTATGATTTATATTTACTAAACATCACTTGCTCGGCCTAAATCCCTGAACTGAGCTGTAAACTGTGACCAAGAACCAAGTTGAAGTCTCGTCCCTGGACCATCGCACCTTCTCTTCTTGCGAATCTGGATGCATCGCACCTCCCATGTGCAGTAGGTGCGCTGCATCGCACTTTCCCTATGTTGCAGGTGCGCTAATCAGACAAGACCTCTTCTGCTTCCAGATTTTGGTTTTTTCTTCACTCTCTTCAGCTTTATTCAGGAGTTTTGTTGTCTTTGTTCAGTACACCTCTGTGGAAACCCCCCTTCCTTTCCATCATTCCGCCTCCATTGTGCAAAGAACTGTGAATTTTTTTGTGTATTGTGTGCCATTTTCAGTTCTCTTTTACAAAGAAGTAACGTAATCGAACTGTCGTTTCTTGATTTGGAAGTGTCGCAAGTGTCGTTTTCAGTCACAAAAGAGAATCCTATTGTTCTTGATGGTTGATTATACTGTTACTCTTGTATTTGATTTGAATAGTAGTTTTTCAAGTGTCAAAAGTAGTTTTCAAATCAAAATCTCAAAGTGACGTCCTTATCTTCCTTTCGTATTTTGAAGAAAAATTGTTAGTACTGTCACTTTGAAAAGATAATTCAGATTTGTACTTAGCATTCTTCTTATCATTCACACATTAAGAAGGCTGAAAACAAATACATGCATGTGCATTTGCATTTAGACTGCTTGTTGGTTTGATTTAGGGCAGTGCATCTACTGTGTGCTTTGTGCTCTATGTTGAAAGAATCTCATTTCTCTTTCCTTAGTAGCTAGGATTTTCATTGCAAAAAGAATATTAAACGATTGTTTATCATCTTAGATTGCATTTTAGGAGTTATATATCTACATCACGCAGTGAACCTAAAAGGAAAATTTCTTAAGCAAGATCAACTATAAAATAAATTCAATGAACATAAAAACACTTTGGAATCTAACGCACAACATTTAGAAGTCTAGGCTAGAGACGTATTCTGGTGTCGTAAATCCTAGTAACTATCGCTTTCATTGCTGGTTGGGTGATTCCTCCTCTTTGAGAGGACAAGTGCCAGTACGGACTTGTGCTCCCACGTACCATCGAGTATATATTGGGAGACCATAATAGGCTATATCCCTTATCCTTAGGAAGCCATGTCTGCCGCCCTATCGATCGCAATGCACTGAACACAGCATTCGGGAAGATTGACTGTCGTACCGTAAAAAGTATTCTGCAGTTTTGCGATTGGTTTGGTAATCCCTTTGTCTAGATTTCCAGAGTAGTCCCTTTCGTTCCTTTTTAGACTCCTTAAAGGAAAAGGTCCATTTGAGCACTTCTCGACTCTTAAAAATTGAAAAAACAAGTTGTGTCAAAGCATCTAAAATTCATTTAATTCGGAACCATTTTCCCCTATTATTTTGAGTTGATCGAGTAATCTGCAATCATGGAAGAAAGTCAATCAAAACCCCGTCGTTCACGGAGTCTTACGAGTCAACCATCATTGACTCCAGAAACAAAACTATTCTGGACAAAGCGAACTCGTTTGACCGGATTGAAGTCCCCTAGTTTGATTGGATCAAGTACTCCGACATCCTTAGAGACTCTGGTCACTCCGAACATTCTTGGTATACCTGCCTCTACAGAAGAAATTCTGCAGCCACAAAAGGACATTACAATTTATCCTAGTGTGATGGTAAACACTTCTATTCTTGAATCAGCTCGATCTATAGCTAATTCGGAAGGTGTTACTCCCCAAACATCAGTTGTTGCAGAACCTATCCCTTCTTCGGCACCAGAAATATTTTACGGACCTGAGGGTCTACCTCTTCCACCTGGATTGATTGCCATAGAAGAGATTGTGGAGGATCCTCCATCTAACACTCCATCGCAATTTGGAGCTGGGATCACCCAATATCCTTCTTCATCAGAAGTTAGTCTCTTGCCATCAGAAATTCCTGAAGAATCGCTGAGGAATCTTTTGGATAGGCTAAATATGTCTAAACAACCATCGACATCTAGGACTGTGTCATCCAACACAGCAGTAGCAGAACTTCCTACTGTTACTCCGACAATGTTCGCCGACGTACCATCTGTCCCAACTAGCTCTCAACCACTGGGTGGAGTCCATCTAGGGGCTATTTCGACAGTATGAACTATTCTCGTTTGTTCGTCCAGAATAATATCTAGAATCTCTTATGTTGAGTCTCAACAAATTGATCATTCGCAATGTCAATTTGGGCAATCCAGTCCCCAAAGGCGAGTCATTCCTTTGAGCGCTAGGTTACCGTCGTATGGAGGGCAGTATACCCTTTCATTGTCTCCTATGGGAAAACAACCATGCGAGAGTTCACAACAGAATTCAGGCTATGTTGGAATTACATCTAGCAGTTGGGTACCGATACTGCCTCAACAACCAAGAGTTGTATACTCGATGCAACAAAGTTTACCTGTGTCAAATATCCCCACTATGTCGGCTATCATGACGGTGTCGCAGGTACAAGCGTAGCCTGTTGTATGCCAACCTCAGGTTTCTCAAGTCGTAATACAACAACCTCTTGTCCCTATGATGCAACCACAATTACCGGCTAGTGGAATGACCCAGGTTCAAACTGGGACCATTACCCCCCATCTTAGTCAAACAGTCAGTACTGGGAAACAACTCATGGCTTCACAACCATGGATGGTACAATACCAACAACCGCAATTCCAACAAGCTTACCAAGGATCTGACCAACGAGTCTTTGCAAGTAATGGGCAGTCGTACATTCAAAACGGTCAACATCAATTAAGGGTGATTTTAGGGGCGAATGTTTGCCCTTTGGCGAAATTAAGGGGTTTTAAATTTTTAGTGGGCGAATATTTTGTATCATAGTACATTTTTACAAATCACCTCAAATAGCCCACCTTATTTTAAGGGAGAGGGTAAAAAAGGTAAATTTAGCCCTTGAAATTAGGAGTTACAACCTTCCATTCGCCCATTTTCAAGAATAGGTTTTATTTAAGTGAATCCATTCGCCCATTTTCAAGAATAGGTTTTATTTAAGTGAATCCTATGGGCCAAAGACCAAATACCATATTTATAAAAGAGGTATGGTAAATTAATAAAAATATAAATAAATGAGAGGTATGGTAAATAAATAAAACATTTTTTATATTTTACTCCATAAGTCACCTTATATACATGCAAGGGTGTAAACAAATAAAAATATAAGTAAAGTGGAGGTATGGTAAATAAATAAAACGTCTTTTTATACTTACTCAAAAGGTATGGTAAATATATAAAAATATAAATATACTAGACGCATGGTAAATAAATAAAACCTCTTTTTATATTTAATCCATAACCCTCGTTCTATTTATGAAGGCTCAAGAAAGAGGTTTTATTTAAGTGAATCCTATGGGCCAAATACCATATTTGTAAAAGAGGTATGGTAAATTAATAAAAATATAAATAGGCGAGAGGTATGGTAAACAAATAAACATTTTTTTATATTTACTCCATAAGTCACCTTGTATTTATAATGGTATGGTAAATTAATAAAAAAATAAATAAACGAGAGGTATGGTAAACAAATAAAACATTTTTTTATTTTTTTATATTAATACCATGCAAAAAAACATTATTAACCCTAATATTAGTATTAATAAAAATAAAAATGGCACATGGTATTGACCCATGGTATTCACCAAAATGGCACATGGTATTGACCCATGTATTCACTTGGAATGTAGCCTATTTTAAATGGGGGAATTAAACGAGAATAGATCCATCTTTACTCTGGATCTACTAACCCCCGAGAGGTATCAAATATGGTGATATGCAAACTAGCATAGAGTGAAAAAATATTTGATCCCGATCAAGAGTAAAAATGGATGTTGTAATTTAATGTATGTTAAACATTTTAGCTTGGTTAAAATAAAAATAAAATAAAAATCAACTATTAATTTTTATAAATTAGTAATAGTAATTTTTAAGCTCCAAGTTTATGATAACCCATGGTATT